>BBXU01001117.1:0-55293 GCA_001598975.1 Parachlorella kessleri | reverse complement strand
AGGGTTTTGCCATGAGGTTTGCAGGCCGGGGGCAGGCTTGGAGAGGGTTTTGCCATGAGGTTTGCAGGCCGGGGGCAGGCTTGGCCAGGGTTGAGCCGTGGGGTTTGCAGGCCCGGGGCAGGCTTAGAGAGGGTTTTGCCATGAGGTTTGCAAGCCAGGGGCAGGCTTAAAGTGAGTTGCGCTTTGGGGTTTGCAGGCCAGGGGCAGGCTTGAAGAGAGTTGTGCCTTGGTTCTCACTCAGGGTTAAGGGGCGGGGCGAGGGGCCTGGTGAGCCTAGCTGGATTTGTAACGTTTGCGGTGGGATGAGGCGGATGATAGGGGCAGCAAGGTGCACGCCTGTGTAGACGACAGCGCCGGGCTGCCCCTTGTACGCGCCCGAGGCAGGAGCGATGGCGCCCCTGGGCTGTTGCTGCAGGGGTTTTGCAAGGTCCGTCACCCAAGCTCTGCCGATCATGTGAAATAGGTATGCCCCTGTCAGAAAAGCCTCGCACCAACGCAGGCATCACTTGCCTGCGCGCTTATCTCCGCCCGCATGGCCTTGACGAGTTCCCGGAACATAAGCGACACGTGCCCCACAAACTTCTTGTGCGACCCGCCCAGCTGCTCAGCGATGGCCTCCGCCACCGCCCCTGCATCCAGCACTGCTGCAGCAGAAGCGCCGGCGCCTGCCGGCGCCTGCAGCTCTGGCTGCTGTGGCGCAGCCGGCAGCTGCGGCTGCCGGCCTGCAGCTGCCGCGGCCAGCTCCGCGGAAGGCGGGGGCGGCAGCGGCGCCGCCGCCGCGGCGGGCGCGGCCGGCCCCGTCGGCTGTGGCCGCTGGAGGATGCGCAGAGACGCCTGTGGCTGGCTAGCCGGAGGGGAGGCTGAGCCATGTGCGGTGCCCAGCTCCCGTGGGAGCGCAGTGGGGCGCTCTTGGGGAGGCAAGGGGTGGTGCAGCTGCAGCATGCAAGGCTGAAACTGGTTTGGGTCACCATCAGCAAGCAAGGCACACAGTGCACGAGGCACAAACTTTGTGCTGATGCAAGGTGAGCCTTGGTAGTGTGAGGTGGCCGGCATCATAGGACAGCAATCCACCACTGCAGCAGCCGTGGTGGTACCAAAACAACAAGCCTCCCAACGTGCCATCCCAACACCAACAGGGGAGGCTCTCATCGATTGCCATGTCCTCACACCGCACCACGTATGCTCAGACTTCCCACCTCGGCCACGCAACAGCCGCCCATGCACCCATCCACCCGCCCCCCCACCCACCACCTGGCCTTACCTCCCGTGGGGCCTCGGGCCCTCTACTGATGAGCCGAGCCAGAGGCCCCTCGACGCCACGCTCTGGCGCGGCGGGCGGCATGTGGGGCTGCGGCACGCTGGAAGGCTCCGGGGCGGTGGCTGTGGATGTGGGCGGGCCCAGGGGCAGGTTGAGCGGCACCGGCACCGGCACGGTGAATTGAGAGCCAGCCACGGGGGTGGAGGGAGGGCTGGCGGGGGTCTCGGGGGTGGGGATCCCAGACATGGCCTGCATGTGTGGCATGGGGCAGGGCTGGGGGGGTTTCGGGGGTGGGGATTCCAGCGCGGCCTGCAGGTGTGGCATGCGGTAGGGCTGGTGAGGGTTTCCCCGGCGGTGGGTTTGCCAGAGATGACCTGCGCATATGTGGCAGGGAGCAGGTGGACACAAGGATGATGAGTTGTGAGCAAGGAGATGCGAGAAGCACTCTTCCCAAAGCCAAATAGGGTAGACCTGATGGGCCTGCCAGCCGCACACACGGGCTGGTTGCTGTCCAAGACCCATTGCCACCGCGACCCAGCCGTCCATTGCCTCCCAAGCTTGGAACTCCAGATCACAAACGATGCCGCCATTGGGCGCGTCCAGCAACCCCACATATCCCGCAACCGCCCCTCCAAGCACTCCCTAATCCGGTAGCCGATATCCCACAAGGAAGCAGCTACACCCTGCCACCCACCATCCCATCAGCCATCGACTCCGTCAAGCCCCCACTCCCCCACCTACCCACCCACCCACAAACACCGCCAGTCGCCAGCAGCCCACCCCCACAGACAACACCTTGCTGCCTACCAGTCCCTCACTGCCCTAGCTAGCAACCACCCCACCCCTCCCTCGCGCAGCAAGTATGCGCAAAAAGGGAGCGCCTCTCACCTCCAGGTCAGAGGGCGGAGACCCTCCGCCCGCCCTGTCCTCCTGGGGCGGCTCTGGGAAGGGCTGGCTGGGCAGCACAGACACACGATCCACGATGCTCGCCTCGCCAACCAAGGCCGCCGCGCTGGCCTCGGCAGCGGGCGTCGCTTGCACGCCGCCGCTCTCCCCTTCCACCGACCCGCTCTCGGAGCCGCCCCTGGGGCCCCCGAGGCCATCCACTAAGGCGGCAGAAGGCTGCGCCGGCGCCGGCGCTGCCGCCGCGTGCTGTGCACGCTGGGCTGTCGCTACCAGGGACTGGGCACTGGTGTGGGGCGAGACTCTGGCAGGGGTTGCTGCCGCAGCAGCAGGTCTACCAGGAGCAGCAGCAGCAGCGGTGGTGGAGAGGGCTTCGGCGGGAGGTGAGGTGACCTCCAGGCCTGTGGCAGGGGCCGAGGCGGTGCTTTCCAGCTCCGACTCTGCTGCACTCGCGTCGGGGCCATTCTCGGCGTGGGCCAGCTGTGAGGAGGGCTGCACCAAGAAGGGGGAGAGGACAGCACACGACAAACCTTAGCAAAGCAGAGAAGCGCAAAGCAGAGGTAGGTTAAGCGCGCAGCCGCTGGGATAGGCTGAAAGGCTTCATGCTCTCCTTCCCAACTGCCCCACCACCCCAAGCCCAACTCAAGTTTGGGGGGCAATTGCAACACCAGCTCACACCTGCTGTGGACCGCAGCACCACACCACTAACAGCTGAGCGACGCACGCACTTCAGCTAACGCCTGCAACTGCTGACAAAACATACACATGCCACATAAGCAAGACAAACCTGCGGCAGGGAGTCGGATGGCGACCTGGCAGGGCCAGCAGCCTCCGCCCCCCCTAGGCTCTGCGCACTGTCCGACACCGATGTTCGTGCACCTGCGCACCAGGGACACCGCAGGGCTGCTGCTTGCCCCCTGCACAACTTCCGCGGCCCTCCTTAACCAGCAGCGTGTGCCACCTGCCGGTGGAAGAGCAATGTTCTAAGGGGTGTGCCAGAGTACATGTCCCACTCAACAGCCGTGCGCATCAAGTCCACAGCTGGGTTGCAAGCCCAACGCCAATTTGTTGGCAGGAAAGGTCCATTAGTTGAGAACTTCTTGCTCTTCGGATTAGGGCCCCATCCCCCCATCAACCCACCTTGACGGCAGAGGTCCAACTCCAGGCGATACATTTGTACCGCAGTGGTCTGCATGCAGAACAGCTGTACTGCATCCTCCCCACCCTCTTCGCCGCCGCCGCCGCCAGCGCCATTAGCAATCTGGTCCTCCCCGGGAGCCCAGCAGGCCGCGAAGCTTAGCACTGGCACCCCCACACCGAAGCGGGAGATGTAGTCCACTCGCATAGCAGCACCCAGCCCTGCAACAGCAGTCGGCCAGGAGGAAGGGTTGCCTATGACATGTGCCAGGGCACATCATAGCCAGGAGTCGGGCAGGGCGGAATCGCCCGGGGTGGCAGTCCCATAGGCCAAGGTCGGCTGCAGGCGGTGTGCAGCCAAGGCTAACCCTCGCTCCCTACTACACACCTCTTGCAGATCCCATGGACAGTTCAGCATGTAAAGCAGCAATGACAACCTCTGATGCCACCCCGGCCCTGCCCCCCCAGCATGGCGCCCAACCAAGGTAGTCTCAGAAGATATGGGCAGACAGCACGAACTCCATGACACCACATGACCAACACAGTGGCCGCGCCTGAGTAATGTAGCGTGTAGAGTGCCTTGCCGGGGGTGTCTGCCACTATCACCAGCTGTGCCTGCAAGGGGTGGTGAAGGGTAGGACTTAGTATGCAATGGAGGTGCAACTTTGAGGTCTTCAGGGTGGCATTTGCTGGTCTTGAGAACTGCTCCTCGTAGCCTTCATGCGTCTAATTGCCAGGACACATCTGGCATTCCAAACCTCAGACCTAGCCTGTCACCCCTGGTGCTGCCTGCTCCACATCAGCTTTGAATACTGATCCCTGCAGACATATCTGGGCCAGAATGGAAGCAATGCCAGAGCGTCTTGTTTGGTCTAGCAACACCTTCAACTGCTACGAACCCATATGATACCCACCCTCGTCAACGTTTAGTGTTGGGGTTCTCCAAGCGCCCGGACGCAGCAGATACATCCCTGCTCTACCTCCCTCAATCCCTTAGGCAGCGTCAGCAATAGATGATGGCAAACAATACATTGCAGTGCGTGTGGCTGCTCCAAAGAGCAGCAGCAGCAGCAGCAGCAGCAGCTGCTGCTGCCTGCTGTGGCGGGTGGGAAAGAGCCCGCGCAAGAGGGAGCATGCACTGTCTCCGCAGTGCGTGGGAGAACCTACCTGGGATCGCTACAAACCTAATGCATTCGCAGGGCACGGTTCCAACAGCTACCCACCTCAGGTGCCGCCTCCACGTGGTTGAAAAACTGCCGCTGCGCCGTGGAGGACGCCTCCAGCCGCACCCGCTGCAACAAGCTGAACTCCAGGCCAGTTGCCCCAGCACCACGCCGCGGTGCGTGCCACAGTTCCAGGGTGCTGCAGTCGGCAGCCCCCGCCAGCAGTACCCACCCCTCCCCTGTGCTGGAGAGCCACTGCAAGGAGCCCAGGGGTCCTGCACCCACGATGCTGCTGTCGCCTGGCAGGGTGGCTGCGCGCTGGAAGTGGGCAGAGGATGTCCCCAGATCCCAAACTAGGACCGTGCCTGCGTCTCCGCCGGCTGCCAGAAGGAAACCATCGGGGGAGAAGGCCAGGCATGTGACTGCTTCCATTGCTGGCCACCCTGGCAGGGCCACCACCCCTGCACAGCAGGGCCAGTCAACACATGTCAACCCACTCACATTGGGACACGGGTGAAGTGTTACATGATACCCTCATCCCCCGCATGAGACAAATAACCAGAATTCAAGGCAGAAAAAGAGTTGTCGTGCAAAAGAAAGGTCTGCTCATGGGCATGGCTGGTTGACAGCCAGGCAGAAATAGCAGCGGCATAACCCTGGTCACCGAAGGATGACAAACAACGCACAATGCCCAAACCAACGCCAGACCTGCGGGAACTTCTCCAGCAAGCTCCACAGTCTCCTTACGAGGCTGCTGGGGGTCAACTGTTGCCAGCACCACATGACTGCCCACAGCCGCAGCTAGCTCTGGCTGCTGAGCATCTGACCAGCTGGACTCGCTCCTCCAGGAGACATGCACATCAGCTGCACACAGCAAGCAGCCAGCAAGTACAGTTTTCAGTCGGTCGCAGCGTGCTGGGAATCAGGGAAGAACATCACAAGGAGCACCACAGACTCTCCCTCCTTTTTGGACAGAGCGATGCCCATGCAGCTGACCAACCAGCGCACACTGCATCATGTTTGGACCAGAAACATGCCAGACACTTTGTCGCAGGTAAACAATTGGCGTCACGCTCTGGCATATCCAACACAATTCCCAACCATAAGCCCGCAGGCTCACTCACCTCCCGGCTTTGCCCCGCGAAGTTCCAGGTTCAGCACTTGTGCCTCCTGCACCTCCCCCTGCCCCTCCTCCAGCCTCCACACAATCAGCTGGCCACCTGGTGAGCCGGTGGCAAGCAGGTTCCCAGCCGTAGGCCCACTACCAAACCTGTGAGGGGAAAGGTCTGTGTGAACTCAAAGGCTGGGCGACATCGTTTCTGGCCTCGTGAGGGTAGAGAAGGAGCCGGGACGGGGAGAGGACAAGACCGCTGAGGAATGTGAGAGAGAGATGCCAGCCAACACCCCACCACCAGGCCACTGCTGGTGCTCCTGGCGCTCACCGCATGTCAGACAGGGGCGCCCCGTGGCCCTTGCACAGGACACGGTTGGTGGACGCACGGCACAGCACTCGGATGTGTCCTTGCTTGAGGCCGTAGCAGATGTAGTCGGGGCTGACAGCCACCTGCCGCCGGTGGCGGTGTTCATACTCGGAGTGCAGCATGGTTATGGGCGACACCTGGGGCAGGGGAAGTCAGGCAGGCAGGCAGGGGCCGCACAAGTGAGCGCAAGTGCACGAGAAGCCGACCCCTGGACCGCTGGGGACACCCTACACTGACCACCAGGCACCTGATACAAGCCCTAGCAGACACCAGCTTCTCGGGCAAAGCATCCCACATCCACCATAGGTAGCCGCATAGGCTCGCTGAGGCCAGGTAGTGAGGGACTTCAGCAATTCAAAACCACCGGCCCAAAAGGTATATGATACACTAATAACACTGCTGGCACGAGCAGCAACGATGACAACAACCGCTCACCCACCTCCAAATTGACCTGAGCCTCGCCGGGTAAAAGTGAGTCCAGGTCAAACACATACTCCAAGCCCGGCGGCACCGGCCGCCCCTGCGCCGCCCTGTGCGCCTCCCCACCGCCGCCGGCAGCGACAGCATGCTCGAGCGCCCGCACTGCCTCGCTGCGCGCAGCAAAGCGCCGCTCGTCAGCGGTGCTGCTGCTGCTCCGGGCTGGCGCCTGCTGCTGGTGGGTGCTGGCTACTTGGGCTGCCTGGCCCCTGAGCTGGGCCAGCAGCCCAGCTCCTGGCAGGCTCATCCTTGGAGGGAAAGGCTGGTCAGGCCTGCATGGGGATGTTCTCAGGCCGCTTCCTCTGTTCCAAGCCGCATGCCAAAGCCATGGTGGGTGTCAGTGTTCACCTCGGGCACCAGCTATCGCAGGGTTACCACCTCAGCATTATAGGCGAGTGCGAGCTGTGTCACGGTCACGGATGATCAAGACTTGGGACACAGCAAAAGTTGATGGCCTACCTGCCAACTCGGGCACGATGTCTGAATAAGCACAGGATTGTCAGATTGAGAATCAGGATACCCACCCAAACCAGGGGAGCCTCCTCCACTGCGCATCCAATCCAAAGGTTCGCTCTCGATGAATGAAATCTCGATGAAAACCCCCTTGAAAAAACCCTGATTGTGGGGGTCGTCAGTTCGGGGGAGTTTTCTCCCCATCTCTCAGCCATCAGCCTTGTCAGGCCCTGGTTTGTGGGTTGGTGCTTGGTGAGGGCCGATCAAGCGAATACTGTTGATGCTGTAACTGCCCCGCCCTTCTGGCAGCAGTGAGTGGCAAAAGGCGACCATGGCAGCCGCTCCGCCCATGACAACACGGGAGGTGTTGAGCGTGAGTTCGCGATCGCGCGGCCCAGCACTGCACACGTTGACTCCATCCCTTCATCCTGCACCTCAGCCGGGGAGCATGCCTCTCACGGCTTGTATGCCTGTTTTGGCTGTCTGGATGCTGCTGCGGGTTGATGGTGTTGGGCTCGCGTCAAGGGCCGCAATGGCATGGCCGGCTTGGCACTGTACTAAGCTGAGGCTTGTGTTTGCTGGTGCAGCTGCCCAACCTCGGCGTCAATGCGGCGAATATCTCCTTCACGAACGTCACTTGCGAGAGCGACAAGTGGGTGATCACCAGCGTGTTTGTCTGAACTGGGTGAAGCTAGCGCAGATAGCGTGTACACCAGCAGTGCCTGCGCAGAAGCTAACAAGCTGCTCATGGTGCTTGCTTGTTGCAGGTATGTCTGTGTGCGGGAGCCGGAGGCCAAGCAGCTGGTGAGACCTGGGGCGGAGAGCGCTGCTGGGTTAAACCTGCTTTGCCTGCGGGAGCACCTGGTTTGCCGGGAGGCTGCTTGTGTTTTCTGGTTGATCAGGCTTGTGTCGTGGAGTGCACTGAACTGTGAGAATTGCTGTAGGTGATTGTGGACACTGCAACGCCGGCAGCACCCGAGCGGCGGCCCATCTCCGCAGAGAGCGCTATCATGAATCCGGTCAGCAAGGTCATCGCGCTCAAGGCAGTAGCACAGCCGGGCGTGGATGGTGACCAGCTGCAGATTTTCGACATGGCAGCCAAAGCCAAGCTGAAGGCGGTGCAGTTCCCCCAGAGCGTGGTGTTCTGGAAGTGGGTCACACCTCGCAAGCTGGGCCTGGTGACTGCCACTACTGTCTACCACTGGGACATGGATGTAAGTGTGACTTTCTTTCTTGTTAGTGGAACTTTTGCGTCACATGACAGAGCGAGGGGAAGAGCATATGTTGTAGGGCGGACGTTTGTCTCTGAAGACCTTGTTTGTTCAGCTCACTTGTTGAGAAGCCAGCGTCTGACAATAAGCAATCAGTTGGGCTGAATGGGTTCCTTCATTGTCAATGCAAATAGCTTGCTAGGTATTGCTTAGTCAAAGTTGTGTTGATACGCATTGGCAGTCCCTGTCATCTGCCCTGACCTCTGCTGCTGTCCCATGTGGTTTCTGATACTGGGGTGGGGTGCCTCTGTTCGTGGCAAAGATCCTGGGCAGTGCTGTAGGGTAGGAGTGGTTTATCTGTCTTGGCTAAGCTTTGGATATGGAACAAGGCTTCAATGGACGAAAGTTGTGTGTGCTGCAGGGCATGTCAGATCCTGTCAAGGTTTTTGATCGCACCTCCAACCTGGAGAACACCCAGATTATCAGCTACCGTGTGGACCCTACTGAGAAGTGGTGTGTCCTCATAGGCATCGCTCCAGGCGCGCCCGAGAGGTAGGTTGCTGACAACTGTCCTCACCTCAAGGGGTACTACTCGCTGTCAGATTTTGCACGCTTCATGGATGGCTGCACTGGGCACTGCCAATGTTCTCCTCGCAAGCACTAAGCCTCGCAGGCGTTAAGCCTGGGACAGCGGCTGTGGGTCCTGCAGGCCCCAGCTGGTGAAGGGCTTCATGCAGTTGTACTCGGTGGAGCAGCAGCGCAGCCAGGCTTTGGAGGCGCATGCTGCCGCATTCACCTCCCTGAAGCTGACGGGCAAGGATAGTGCCTCGCCGGTTATCAGCTTCGCCCAGAAGACCTTTGTGGCTGGGCAGCTGACTTCCAAGCTGCATGTCATTGAGCTGGGTGCCCCTGGTGAGTAGGGTTTGTAAGTGTTCCCTGGGTGTTGTGCGGGTTGGCTGCCTGCTGAGGGGCTGACTGACAGTTGGGTGCATTCAGTGCAGCGGTTGTTGGGAAGTGGGTGGTAGCTACGGGATCGGCTTGTTGCCTGCGTTGTTGACTACCACTTGCGAACAAGTACTGGCCTGGTTGGGGCTTGTCATCTGCAGGCACTGTCAGTTTGAAGAAAAGTGCCGAGCTGTTTTTCCCGCCCGAGTTTGCTGATGACTTCCCAGTTTCCATGCAGATCAGGTGAGGGCTCGCCGCATATTTTCTGGTTGTACCACTGGGTGCCGTCCTGGCATGTAGACATGGGTTGTGGAGATCTTTTCGGAGCCTCTGCCTGATCATCAGTACTCTGAGAATTGATGCCAATGTACATGAGGTGTACATCTTGTGTTTGCAGCGACAAGTACGGCCTGGTATATGTGATCACCAAGCTGGGCTTGGTGTTTGTCTATGACCTTGAGACCGCCACAGCCGTCTACCGCACCCGCATTTCGCCTGACCCGGTGTTCATCGCAGCTCCCTCTCCCGAGACGGGCGGCTTTGTGTCCATCAACAGGTAGGCTCATGCCCTGGCCGGCTTTGTGGCATGGCTAGGGGTTGGTGGGCACACCGACTTGTGGTTAAGCCGCAGTGCGTAGGGCGTGTGGCATGCCTTCCATGTCCTGCAGTATAGCGCAGTATCCGGACGGCAAAATGTGCACCCCGTACTGTGTGCTGCACTAGGTTGTGCGGAGCTAGCAGTGCCCAGGTATTCATTATAGCTCAGTTGTCTCTTCATGCCTGATCGCAGGCGCGGCCAGGTGCTGCTGAGCACGGTGAACGAGCAGACCATGGTACCCTTCATCAGCTCGCAGCTGCAGAACCTGGACCTGGCACTTGCGTTGGCCAAGCGCGGCAACCTGGCAGGCGCGGAGCAGCTGGTGGTCGCCAACTTTGAGCGGCAGTTCCAGCTGGGGCAGTTCAAAGAGGCGGCGGAGGCAGCGGCCGATTCGCCGCAGGTGGGTAGCCTACTTCTTCGCCTGCCCTGTGCATGGCTTTTATGATATTCATCATGTGAGCTAACGAGTTGCACGGACCGAAGCTCTTTGCCATCCAGCTGTTGTATGTCTTGTCAGGTTGGGGCCGGAGCCTGTAAAGGCATTGTGTTGCGTCAGCAAGCGCTGTGGAGGTGGAGTTTAAGACATAATGCACTGCTGCTGCAGGGTGTCCTGCGCACGCGTGAGACCCTTGAGCGCTTCAAGCGGGTGCCCACTCAGCCTGGTCAGACCTCTCCCCTGCTCATCTACTTTGGCACCATTTTGACCAAGTCGTCCCTAAACGCGGAGGAGAGCGTGGAGCTGGGCCGTCTGGTGATGGCGCAGAACAAGAAGGTCCTGCTGGACAACTGGTGGAAGGTGGGTGCTGCGCAGCGGTCATGCCTCAGCTTCCCTCTTGCACTGTAGGCTGGTGTGCTTGCTGAACTATTCTTTTCTGGTGCTTCAGCTTGCTAGCATATCGACTTAGTACCCGAAAGTGGTTCTTACTAGAGTCGAGACTACAGCAAGCGGAGGACTGTTTCAGCTTCTCTACCCGTCTGCAAGACCGGAAGGACAGTGATGCATAATTGGTGTGCTGTAATAAGAATTCTTGTTTCCAAGCACAACGTCTGGTAGTGATTGCCTTCAGGAGGGCAAGCTGACCGCCAGTGAGGGCCTAGGCGACCTCTTCAAGGGCGTGAACGACTGGGACACGGCGCTGGATGTGTACCGCCAGGCGGGCGCCGCCAACAAGGTGGTAGAGGCGCTGGCGGCCAAGGGCGACTTTGAGCAGCTGGCTACCTTCACACGCAGCTCAGGTGGGTATCTGAATTTGTTGTTGATGCTTTCTTGGCACAGAAGGCTTTTTGTTCTTTTTATGGAACAAGTAAGGGAGGCGCTGGAAGGACAGGGACACTCGTCATGTAGCCGAGTAGCTGGCTGGAGAGGGGTTGTAAAGTGGGTTCACAGGCGGTCATGGTTTGGGGTTTCCGGTGCCCAGGGGCAAGGTGGGACACGCTTTGCTGGTGCTCACACTGTACTGCATCTGGAGATAGTTCGTAGCCCTGCTCAGTGAACAGTTTAACCAGGCCCCAAGGAGCTGACATAACAAGCCGCTGTGTTGGTGCAGGTGCCAGCCCTGACTACCTTTTCCTGTTGCAGCGGCTGCTGATGGACAACCCTGACGCAGCAGTGAACCTGGCCAAGATGGTGGCCAAGCAGGTAGATCAAATGATGCACAGACAGGGGCATTTGCCGTGAAGAGTGCTGCCAGGCCATTATCAAGTAGGCTGTCAATGGTATTTCAGCACCTGTGAAGTTGCTGTAAGCTGACTGAAGTTGCTGTAAGCTGACCCATGCCCCCTGCTTTCTTGCAGCCTGGACCGCCGCTGGACCTGAACACCATGGCGGACCTGTTCCTCCAGCGCAACATGGTGCGCGAGGCGACCGCCTTCCTGCTGGACGTGCTCCAAGACAACGACCCGCGCAATGCGGTGCTGCAGACCAAGCTGCTGGAGATCAACCTGATCACCAACCCGCCGGTAGGTGCCCTGGCCGGCTTGGGGTTGTGGCCCGGTGGCTGGGGCGGCGGAGGCGTGGCTGGTGGCCTGAATCCTGTCTGCACCAGTTTAGAGCAAGGCTCGCCAGCTGATATAGTCTGTTGATTACTTGGAGTCAACATAGGGTATTTATGGTTTGTGATATTTTTTGTGTTTTGTGTCTAGACCTTGCCTGCGTTACTATAGCGCTGCACTACTATCAAATAACTCACAGTGTGACGCTGCAGGTAGCCGATGCTATCCTGGCCAACGGCACGCTGACTCACTACGACCGCCCCCGCATTGCCCAGCTGTGCGAGAAGGCGGGCCTGTACATGCGCGCCCTGCAGCACTACACCGACCTGTCGGACATCAAGCGCGTGATTGTTAACACACACGCCATTGAGCCACAGGCGCTGGTGGAGTACTTTGGCTCCCTCAGCGCGGAGTGGGCGCTGGAGTGCCTCAAGGTAGGAGGGAGGGGCGGGCATGTGGTTGGGTGCGGGTAAGAGCTTGCATGCGCGGAGAAGTGGCACCTTGGCGCTGAGAGCGGCAAACTGTGCGCTCTTTCTTTGTTGTTGTGGTGACAGCGATCTGTTGAGTTTTGGCGAGATTGGCTGTTATTGTAAGGAGGTGGTGCAGTGGAAAGCCTGGCCCAGTCTTGCAGGTCACGAGATGTGCATTGGCTTGGGACGCTGACCTTGCTACTTACTGTCATTACTGCTTGCAGGTGTTGCTGGACACCAACATGCAGCAGAACCTGCAGATCGTGGTCAATGTGGCCAAGGAGTACACCGAGCAGCTGACCGCGGAGAAGATTATTGAGCTCCTGGAGTCGCACAAGTCCTACCATGGCCTGTACTTCTACCTGGGCTCATACATTGCCTTCTCTGACAACCCCGAGGTATGGAGGTTGCCTGCAACTCTAAATCTTCGTGCAACAATCGCATGCATCACTGCCAGACACAGCAAGGGAGCGGATGCACTGTCGCATCGCGTGAATATTTCGTGGGAAACTTCCTCAGATGGCTGCTGCCCGGCAAAGCCTTTGCAATCTATGTGAGGCATGCAACCTTCTGTTCTGCTTGGCACGCCAGGGGAGGGACGGGTGACCTAGAGATTCTGCTGCTGTCACCATGTCCACGCCCTGTTATGTGCCCTGCCTGCTGTCAGGTGCACTACAAGTACATTGAGGCTGCCGCCAAGACCGGGCAGATCAAGGAGGTGGAACGTGTGACCCGCGAGTCCAACTACTACCCGCCTGAGCGCGTGAAGACCTTCCTCATGGAGGCCAACCTGCCGGACGCCAGGTGTGGGGCCTGGGAAGGATGACCAGTGAGAGCTGAGAACTGGCAAGGTTGGCTTCCAGGCGCTCGCTGGGTTCCGTTCGAATCGAACCTGGCCGGAGTGACGCTTGCCCCGGGGTAGACTTTGGTGCCTCGGCCTGGGCATCATGCTGGTGTGCCAGACATGTTGCCCCGCTTCGATGCAGGCAACTGTGCTCCGGCATTGCCCCTCCAGGCGTTACATTGAAGGCTTGAGTTGCCTGTATCTGTGTGCAGGCCGCTAATCAACGTGTGCGACCGGTTTGACATGGTGGCCGATCTGACAGTGTACCTCTACAACAAGAACATGTTCCGCTACATCGAAGGCTATGTGCAGAAGGTTAACCCGCAGAAGGCACCACAGGTGCGCACATGGGCAGCACAAGCTGGACGGGGGTTACTTTGGGAGGATCCTTGCGGCGTGTAGATACTTGGTTGACGAGGTTGAGGTGCCGCGGCAGTGGTCATGGGGCCGGAATGCACTCTGCTGGCATACTGTTTCATTGCAACCATGTGAAGGAGGAAAGGTTGCCTGGCAAACGACCATCCTTGGCTTTGCGGGCGTTTGCTACTCACCTTTAGTTGATCCTCCATGCAGGTGGTGGGTGCGCTGCTGGATGTGGAGGCTGACGACACCTTCGTCAACAACCTGATCCTGTCTGTGCGTTCGTTGATCCCCGTGGAGTCGCTGGTGGAGGAGGTGGAGAAGCGCAACAAGCTCAAGCTGCTGAACCCCTTCCTGGAGCAGCTGGTGTCCGAGGGCTCCAAGGTGGGTGGGAAAGGGCTGGGCAGGTGGACTATTTCACATGCCAGGCTGCACTCTAGTGTCAAGAGGTTGACTGTGAAAAGGCTGCAATTGCTAGAAGGCAGGTTGATTATTGGTCGCAGGCCTGCCGTGGTGGCACACCCGCTTTTTATAGTACTAGTGTAGAGTTTCCTGGGTCACGACCTCTGCAGTGATGGCTGGCCAAGTGAGTTGCCTGCATGGCTTGTAATCCATACCTGGCATAGGCCTGTCTGTACATCATGTGTGATATACACTGTGGCACTCCCTGCGCAGGACCCGCACGTGCACAACGCCCTGGGCAAGATCATCATTGACACCAACAACAACCCCGAGCACTTCCTGACAACCAACCCCTACTACGACTCCCTGGTGGTCGGCAAGTTTGCGGAGAAGCGTGACCCCTCGCTGGCCTGCGTGGCCTACAAGCGCGGCCAGTGCGACGACGCGCTGGTGGCATGCACCAACAAGCACGCCATGTTCAAGCTGCAGGTGGGGGATTTGTGGGCCGCTGTGTTTCATGCGTGGGTTGCGAGGCAGTTTGCGGGGTGTCTAAGGCCTTATTGCTGGGCTCACTGCTGAGGGTATTGCTCGTGGGCTGTGAGTACACCTGCTTGACCTGCGCGCTCCACGGCCAACTAGGATTTCCTTTACTTCTGACCATAACAGCCCTGCAATCGAAGAGCAGGTATGTTCAGTATGCAGTAGAACATAGAGGTTGTGTAGTGGAACAGAGCTTGTTCCTGCGCGATGCAGGCCCGCTATGTGGTTGAGCGCATGGACCCTGACCTGTGGGGCAAGGTGCTGGAGCCAGAGAACAAGTTCAGGCGCCAGGTCATCGACCAGGTAGGTTGTGGAGTGTGCCAGGGGGCTTGGCGTGTTTATGCAAGCATCGGATAACCCCTTCATCTTTGTACCTGTGGTTTTATTACCATGTGACAATCAACCCTTGTCCTGCCTTTGAAATGCCTACATGAGGGTTTCAGGCCCTGCACTTGTGCATCTGCCTTTTCTGGTGCCTGCTCAGCTCTTTCCAACTAAGTCACCTGGACTTTGCTGCGCTGCCCCCTACAGGTGGTGAGCACCGCGCTGCCCGAGTGCAAGAACCCGGAGCAGGTGTCGGTGGCAGTGAAGGCCTTCATGCAGGCCGACCTCCAGGCCGAGCTGATTGAGCTGCTGGAGAAGATTGTGCTGAACAACACCTCCTTCTCCAACAACCACAACCTGCAGAACCTGCTCATTATCACCGCCATCAAGGTGGGACCTGGCGCTGCGGTAATTGGTGCAGAGGAGCAGGAGACAGCATGTGCGAGTTCTCTTTTAATGGCAGGCCATTGCCGGTATCGTGAGACAGGATACCGGGATGAAGCACATTTTACTTGGATCCCTTGATGTGATGGGACCTTAACAGTTGATTATAACTTGTAAAGCCTTGTTTACCTGTCTCACTGCACCCCACTTCTTGCTCTTTGCAGGCTGACAAGTCGCGTGTTAAGGATTACATCCACCGGCTTGACAACTTCGATGGCCCCGCTGTTGGAGAGATTGCTGTCGGGTGAGGATTACCATTGCACCTGCTTGCTTTCTGGTGTAGCAAGCTTTGTAGGAGTGCCTTTGCTAAGGCTGCTTGGCTGCTGCCGCTGCTGTCTGGCTGTGTCTGGTGCCTCACGCTGCACACGTATCTGCAGCCAGGCACGGCTGCCTGATGCCCGGCTCATGCACCGCCCACCCGTGCAGGTATGAGCTGTTTGAGGAGGCCTTTGAGATCTACAAGAAGTTTGGCCTCAAGCAGCAGGCCATCAAGGTGGTGCTGGAGCACATGGAGGACCTGGACCGGGCCCATGAGTTTGCCACAAAGGTGGGACTGTTAGAAAAGTGGCAAGGTGGGATGTGTGTGGTCGATGACGAGGTCCAGCGCTTGGACCGTTGCTTCTGCTTGCATGTCTAGTGCTGTGTGGCCTCGGTGCTGTAACGCCAGTTCTCTCTGTCAGGCCTGAATTCAGCCTCTCAACCCCTCTGAAGCTTAGGTTGGATCATTTTCTCTCTCTTACAATGTCACCGCCAGGTGGAGGAGCCCACTGTGTGGTCCGAGCTGGCCAATGCGTACCTGGACCATGACATGGTGCATGACGCCATTGCTGCCTACCTGCGGGCCAGCGACACCTCCAAGTATGTGGAGGTCATCGACAAGGCCAACCAGGTGAGCGACGCTGTGGGCCGTGAGCTGGGTTTTCCCCTGGGTCTCTGGTAGGCTTGCAACCTGGAACCATGGCAGTGTAATTGGGATGGATGCCCATGAACATAGTCTGTTCTTATGAGCAAGCCGTTTGCCTTCACCACGACCAGTAACAGGTTCCGTGCGCTTGCAACGATGACAACAGCTGCTTGCCTTGCCAGCTTCTATCATCTTTTACGGTCTGCCCCTGTCAGACTCCGCCGCCCTCCAATGTTTAATGCCACCTTGGACAGCATGTGCCCTGAACAAAGCACACCTTGTGCCCACCAACGGCTTACGCCCCACCCTGCCCTCTGCCCTGCAGTCTGGCGTGTACGACGACCTGGTCAAGTACCTGCTGATGGTGCGCAAGAAGGTCAAGGACCCTAAGGTGGACACCGAGCTGGTGTACGCGTACGCACAGGGCAAGGACCTGGGCCCGCTGGAGGAGTTCATTGTCAGCACCCACCTGGCCAACTTGCAGTCCGTGGGAGACAGGTATGCGGGCAGAGGTTCTGCAGCACGTGGGCACGCGCCTGGCCAACCTGCATTCCAATGAAGATATGTGGACTGGGGTTGGGTACGCTCCAGCATAAACGGTGCAGTTTGCAGCTCTTGAAGGTGGGGCCCGTGGCCAACCTGGGTTGTGTGTGACACTGTTGTAGCATGGTAGACACGGTTGCGGCCCTGTTTTTAGGTTCTCTGCAAGGATGAGAGGGTGTGTTGCTTGGGGATACCCAAGCAGGTGGCGATTAGTTATTGAGTTGATGTAATTTTTTTGTAATGCATAGCAATTTACTTGTCCTGGCTAAAGCATGCTGGGGCGTCAATGCGAACCCGGTTTAATTGCCACACCTGACCTTGTTTTGCGTGCAGGTGCTTCGAGGAGGGCCTCTTCGAGGCCGCGCGCATTATCTTCACACGCATCCCCAACTATGGCCGGCTCGCCTCCACATTGGTCAAGCTGCACCAATTCCAGGCAGCAGTGGATGCGGCTCGCAAGGCCAACTCACCCAAGACATGGAAGGAGGTGGGTATGCTGGGAAGTGGGGTGGTAGCGTGCACAGGGGTTGCATCCTGTGATTCTCTCCAGGTTTTGCAGTCTAACATACTGGTAGGATTTCTGCTGGCCCCACCGTCACCAGGGCATGTTCATGTGTGGGCAGCTAGTATGCGTAAAGCTTTTGAGGCCAGGCCCTAGCAGCCGCAACGGAGAAGCAGTGAAGTGATCCGCATGAACAGGAGGACTGATTGTAAATTGCTCTTTCTCGCAGGTGTGCTATGCGTGTGTGGAGGAGAACGAGTTCAAGCTTGCGCAGCTTTGCGGTCTCAACATCATCATCAATGCCGACGACCTTATGGAGGCAAGTTTCAGTGGAGTCGGCACTATGTACTTTGTCGAAACGTTGTTTCGACCTGATCTCAAGCCTCAAAAGCGAGCAACGGCATCCAGATCCTACGCAACTTGAGATTGCTTTGCCTGCAATCATCAGCATAGCCACTGTGTCAGGACAATGCTTGGTATCAGGTTGTCACCCGGTCACCTTGTGCTACCTCAGCTGACTAGTTCCCATGGGGCACTGCTGCTGCAGGTCAGCGAGTTCTACCAGGAGCGCGGCTTTTTCGAGGAGCTCATCATGCTACTAGAGTCGGGCATCGGCCTGGAGCGGGCGCACATGGGCATCTTCACAGAGCTGGGGGTGCTCTACGCCAAGTGAGCAAGGGAGTGGACTGCTGCTTGAGTTTGGGCTGATTGTCCTTTCTTTAAAGCAAATCTGCAGAGGTCGCTTATGCAGTAATCGACGTGTCTGCATTGTGTGCCCCATAAGATATTTATCTAAATGGCACAGCTTGGGTTTTGGTGTGCGTAGTCCTCTGACCCGTCCCTTTTGTGTATCTATTCACGTGCTTGTCCCACCGTCTCGCCCCTTGCCTGCCTGCAGGTACAAGCCTGAGAAGCTGATGGAGCACCTGAAGCTGTTCGCCACACGGCTCAATGTGCCGCAGCTTATCCGCATCTGCGAGGAGCTGGAGCTCTGGAAGGAGCTTACCTTCCTCTATGTGCAGGTAATTGCATGTTGACGTGGTGCGCCATCCAACTGGATATGGGGGGTGTGGATCTATGGGAACCCTTGGATGTCACCTGCTGGGAAATCCGAACTCCCTATCACAGAGGGTTCCGAGGACGGCGTAGACTTACCACTTCTGTGCCTCATGTTCATTGGGTTACAAAGAAGGCGTGCTGGCCCCATGTGTTAGTGCCTCGTTGCTTGAATTGCCGGTGTTGCTGACACACTGGCTCTGCCCCAATCTGCATACTCATCTGTGTTTTTCCTTCTCGGCGCTGCAGTATGATGAGTATGACAACGCGCTGAATGTCATGATCACGCACTCCCCCATCGCCTGGGAGCACGTCAAATTCAAGGATGTGGCTGTCAAGGTCAAGAGCCAGGAGGCGCTCTACAAGGGTATCTCCTTCTACCTGGAGGAGCACCCTGACCTGCTTAATGACCTGCTGAAGGTAGGGAAGGGCAGAAGGCAAGAGCTTTGACCTGTGCCAGTTGCACGTCAAGAGCAGCTGAGGCCTGGCAAGATGCGGGCTGGCTTTATTGCAGGTGATGTTGGGCTGTACCCACCATGAGCTGCTGTGCGTATCACAGGGTAGCGAGTGTGGTGCAGTGCATCCTGCCAAAGGGTGGCTGGTGCTCTGATATGAATCTCTGGCAGGTTAAGGGACACCTAGCTCATCAGACGTGTCTCCACTGCCCTGGGCAGGTGGTGGAGTCTCGCGTGGACCACAGCCGCGTGGTGGAGATCATGCGGCGCGCAGGGCAGCTGCCGCTGGTCAAGGACTACCTGCTGTCTGTGCAGAAGAACAACCTGCAGGTGGGCTTGCATGCAGACTGTGTGCGCTCCGTGCCGGCCTTCCACTGTTGTTAGGCTGTGGAACCCTGCTGAGGCGTCGTGTGGAGGCTGTGAGGCTGCGCCGCTTGCTTGAGGCTATGTTCTGAGGCATTGGTGGTGAGCTTTGCTGGTTCTCTCAGTTGCTGGCGCGAGTGTGAGCCCCCTGCTTCTACACTGTGCATTGCTGCAAGGAAGTGTTCTAGCGCAAGCTGTTGCTTCATGCGTCTCTGTGGCTGGGTGCTGTGCTGTATCAGAAAGCCCTTCCTTGTGGATGGCAGGCTGTGAACGAGGCTGTGAATGAGCTGCTGATCGAGGAGGAGGACTTTGCGGCGCTGCGCGAGTCCATCACCACCTACGACAACTTCGACCAGCTCTCCCTGGCCGGCAGGTGTGGAATCCCTCATTTTGGGTTTTCGCATGGTACCTGTGTCCTTGTACAGCGTCCAGTGGGGCCATTTCCCGTTCGTGACTCATAGCGACCAAATGGGTCCGGTCTGGGCGAGCGTGGAAGGTGATTGGGGGCAGGTAGAATGCGCAGCAACACGCTTTTGAGCAGATTGACCGTCAGCAGGTTGACTTCCCTCTCCTTACTTTGCAACCCAGGGCCATCCTGACTGCCGTGCGTCTCACCACGCATGGACATCGCTTGGGCCAGAGGATCAAGGCCCTGCAGCTTGCATTTGTGTAATGCACTTGCGCATATCTTCCTCCCACAGGCTTGAGAAGCACGACCTCATGGAGTTCCGCCGCATCGCCGCATTCATCTACAAGCGCAACCTCAAGTGGCGCAAGGCGGTGGCGCTGGCCAAGCAGGACAAGCTGTACAAGGTGGGTGGCTGGGTGGCGCGCTTGCTGTGCAACCTATGATGAGTCTTGCCCCATGTAACGAGACATGTCTAGGAGTGGGCAATGGCAACCAACACTAGTTTGTCACAAGATGACTGGCAAGGGCGGTGCTATACGTTGGGCGAGTTCATCACAGCTTGCTGTACCTACCATCCTCTTGGTGAAGAGAAGTAGGGCTCTAAACTTTGCTTCTCGCAGTTGGTGCATCGCCTACAAACTATTTCAGTGTGACAACCTTCCCTCTCTTCCCTAATTGCGTTTAAACAACTTCCTCACTTGGCTGCAGGACGCCATGGAGACCGCCTCCCAGAGCGAGGACCGTGAAATCGCGGAGGACCTGCTGCGCTTCTTTGTGGAGGAGGGCCAGAAGGAGTGCTTCGCTGCCTGCCTCTTCACCTGCTACGACCTTATCAAGCCCGATGTGGTGGTGGAGGTGGGTCTTTGCTGCTGGTGGTGGTGTGAGGCAATCTGGTACATTGTATCTGCTTACTGCCCCACCCCAATACACCGCCCACAGCAACAGTGTTGTCTGCCACAGTCTGCTTTGTTGTGGAGGTTCATGGCCATACTGACGCTCCGTTTGGTCCTATTTTCAGGTCGCCTGGACCAACGGTCTTCTGGACATGGTGATGCCTTACATGATCCAGTTCCTGCGCGACTACACCTCCAAGGTGGACATGCTGCTGCACGAGCGCAAGGAGGCGCAGGTAACCGGCAGCCTCCTATGACCTAAGTGAATGGGCGGGCGGGCTTACGAGCGGTCGGGCAAGCTGTCGGTAGTTGGGTTGAACGCACTGGGCAGCAGCTGCGCTTCTTTTTATGCTGGCAGGAAACATGGCTGGTCCTGAGGAGCTGAACAGCACAGGTGGATGACACGCAGGTGGTGTGACACCGGGACTTCAACAGCTGACGTAATCATGCTCTGAATGTTGCGCCTGCAGGAGGCCAAGCAGTCCGAGGAGGAGGTCAAAAAGCAGCAGGAAGTAAGTGGGCAGTGCAATGTATTGCTTGCATAGATCTTGGCAACCTGTTGACTCTTCCTTGCCTCCCAGTAACAAGCAAGCCGCTTATTTCTTACGGCAAGCTGTGGTGGCAAGGGAAGGTACGGTGGAAAAATGTTTGCACGATTGCTGTGTGTTCCTCACGGTATCACACCATGCTTTACTTGCCCTTGCAGCAAGCCGCCAACGCGTATCTGCACCTCAACTCCTACCTGGCTCTGCCCGCCCCTCCTGGTCCTGACGGCGGCATGGGCGGCGCTGGCGGCTACGGCGCACCTGGCTACGGTGCTCCTGGCTTCCAGCAGTTCTAGATGCGACATGCATGCTTTGCGAGTCTGGGGAGATGGCCCCTGGGGCAGCAAGATGCAGGACAGGGGATTCTTGCTAACGGTGGTATGGCCTGGCGCTGTTAGCTCTTCAGATTGCGAGCAGGCTGTGCATGCGGAGACTGTTTTTCAGTGGCGTGATCATGCTACGCATGCTGTCATGTCTATGTTTTGGCTGTGATTGTGCTGCTGTCCCTTCTGACTTTGTGTGCTGGCGACTTGTCCGAGCCCCAACAACAGTTTAACAACTTATAGCGTCAGATATTATCAGGATTTCCCTACGCGTGCATGGAGGAGCTGCTTCAAGGGGACAGCATAAGGAGCCAGAGGTACAGGTAGATGAGCTTGTGGGAAGTATGGAAGCTAATGACACCAGCGTATGAGCACACCTGCAGAGCTACATTGCGACGCGCACCAGCCAATGCACACCTGCTTGTCATAACTAGCAGAACGAAGCTTGCTGCAAGCTAACATTGCAGAGCTACATTGCGACGCGCACCAGCCAATGCACACCTGCTTGTCATAACTAGCAGAACGAAGCTTGCTGCAAGCTAACACCTAGGGAAAATCAGGCCATGGCAATGTCTGCAAACATAGCAGATAAGAAAGACTGCACAGCAGCATCTGCTGGCGGCTCCTCCGTTCCTGCCTTCCGTTCTGCCGCCTGGGCAGGCAGGTGCAGCAGCACGGTCTGTGGGGAGTCCGCGCCCCCACTGAGGAGGCAGTCCATGAGCGTGTCAGCCAGCTGCACCTCTGAGCCAGGGGTGTCTAGTGAGGGGGTTGGGGGTGCTGTAGCCTCAGCTGCTGCGGCCATGGCTGGGGCCCACTCCGGGGTCAGTGCAACTTGCGCCAGCGGTGCCACCTGCTGCTGGCTGTGCGGCGAAAGTGGGTGCTGTTGGTGGGTGGGAGAGAGCCTTGCAAGGTCCCCAGGGGTCAGGATGCCACGCTGCAGCGCTTCCATGACTTGGCTGTAGTCTACAGGCAAGCATCGAGTGATCCCAGGTAAGTTCAGCAAGCATGAGGACCCTTGCCAACCTGGAGGTGAGAAACAGGCATATGAGATGAGAGACGGCAGCTTGGTTCCATTGGGCACCACATCTGTAATGGCCTTTGAAGTGCATACTCGCCGAGGACTTCAAGGTATTCAGACAGGTGGAAGTTGGTCACAGCGTCTACGCCTTTCTGGGCTATCGCCGCCTTGTCATATACCATGGCAGCCTGAACCTCCGTATCATGGAGGCCCTGCATGGAACGACAAGCAGATTCTTGAGAGTAGCTCAGCCGCACCGAAGTGAATCTGTTGACTTCCACTGCTAATCCCCACCGTGCTGCCGCCAGTCAGTTGTGATGGAGGCTTGAGGGCTTGCAGCCAAAGCTAGGGCAACCAGGCTTACCAGGTACTGGTATCGTCGGCCGCTGGCGGCGCCTATCCTAGCCTCCCACCGCCCCTTCTGGTGGCGGGTCACGCCACGGTAGATGGAGGTTTGCTGTGTGTGTCCCTTTGAGTGCTTGCGCAGGGCGGTGACCACCTCCTCGGGTGTAACCTTATCAAGCTCCTCCAGGAAGGGAAGGTAATATGCGGCATGGTAGTTGATGGTGGCGCTGCCCATGCCGCGGTACTTCAGGCACGCTATGTCATATGCCAGGGCAGCCTCGTCAGGGGTCTCGTAGCCACCCAGGTAACATTGCCGGCCCTGTGAAGGAGGCAGAAAGTGAAGGCAGCCTGGTCAGCATCTACCTCTGCCAGGGGTTGCCTTTGCTGCTGCAGCTTATGCGACAGCTTTCGAATCTAAGCTTTGCACATGACTTTGCACCAACCTGCCAAATGTGCGCCTCATGCCGGCCTGTGCGCAGGTGGGACGTCACGCCCAGGTAGCCGCCCTGGCTTCCATCTGCAGCTATCTGCTTGGCCGCACGGTCACCACCAAGGAAAGAAGCCGAGCGCTTGCGAGTTCCACCAAACGTATGCTTGGTCATGTTGTGCGTCGCAAGCAACTATTATACTGGTGATCAGTGATGGGGGCCGGCCGGACCCTCAGCAATAACAACAAAAACTTTCGAAAGCCGGAAGAAGGAAGATATTACGCGAGTGCAATTGCGCGCAATTGCAGGACAGATATCGCAAGCCGCCACAGCTGTCCGAGGCACTCGCCTGTCCTGCGTGGCATTGCGCGTGCAGCCCGAGGCGCGGGTGGCCCAGGTGGAGGCACTGGCAGAGTGTAGGCTATTTCCATGAAGATAGACGCAGTACGTTACAGACAGCGGAGGCTGACAGCAGGTCCTTGTGCAGGGAAGATACCTTGAGGCAGGCTGGTCAACCAAGCAGGGTTTCCTTTTTTGGCGATTTCGCCAACTTTTGGCTACAAAATGGGCGTTGGGCGGCTTGTTTGGCGACGGCGCGTGAGCGACGGCGACGGCGAAATTTTATGGCCGCGCTGAAGGCGCGGAGCCAAACGGTCGCCAAAAATCAGCCGCCATATCGCCAAGTGTCAGTACAGGACAGGCAGCCTGAACACTGTGGACTATTGTTGCAAGTGGCGCGAGGGCCTGCTGGTGACATGATGGGAAAGTGATGCTGCTTGGCAACGTCAGGCTCAGGTGCAAGTCTAAAGAGCAACACTCGGCCCAGCTTACACAACCCAGGGCCGAGCCAGGAGCCAAATTTTAAGAACTTGGAGCCAACCCCCGGAGCCAAAATTAAGGTTCCCGGAGCCAAACATTGGCTACAAAGTAACTTTCTGTGCCATGGCCGGAGCCAAACGTCGCCAAACTCTAAACTGAAAAAGGAAACCCTGCAACCAAGTAGTAGTGGGGCAAGGAAAGCTGCACTGCTCCTAGAGGCCCTGGCCCTAGGCCCTGGCCCTAGAGGGCCAGAGCTGGCAGAGGAGGACACAGCTGATAATAATAATAAGGCCACTGGAGCATTGCTCCTTATAAATCACAAAGGCACGTAAAAGGGAGATCACAAAATTTGGTTGAAAAGGGAAGCAACAAAGAGTGCTCCAGACATTGCAGCCTCAGCACTGTAAAGCAGCAGGTAAATGACAACTGACACGGTGAGACCAAACAAATTAGGAATAATGATCAAAACTGCACAAGAGGCTATCCTGCAGTGCGCTGCAACAGTTCCCAAGATTACAGAATAACCTGCTCAACCCAGTCTGCAATGTCTTGCGGTACTAGGCTGCTGGGCATACCCTCAGCCCTTGGCTGCTTTGTGGGCCTTGGGTCCTCACAGGTCGGCTTCTCTGCACACCAGAAGCAAGCCTGAAGGTGGGGCAGGTGGTCCTTGGCTCACACGTCAAGCCTGAACAGGTGGCTCTACACAGACATGCAGCAAATGCCACAAATGGAAACTCGTTGCAGACCCATTGCACACTCACCAGCGCCCGCCTCAGGCTGGAGCTGTGCCGTGGGGTGGAAGGCAGCCGCAGCGGCAAACTCAAACACGCTGCGCGGCGTGATGGAGGTGGTGCGATAAACGGGGGTGGTGCTCTGTCCCACCGTTTGGCCAGTGTTGCTGCTGCTCTCCACAGGGCTACTAGCCAGCGCCAGGCTGGGAGCTGAGGGAGCGACGACAGGCACAGCTGCAGCAGGGGCGGCAGGACGAGTTTGTCATTAGCCGATAATGGGTTTTAGCCACAGAAGTAGCTCCAGCTGTGGCCTTTGCAAAACCAGGCTGCACAATTGCACCCATGACCCATGGCACCCACCACCAGCTGTCCAGTACGTTTTACTATCTCATCTTGACTGCATGGCTCAGCTCACCCATATCCGGGTACTGGTCGAATGGGAAGTTGGTGCTTGTCCGTTCATTTACACCCCTCAATATCAGAGCACGGTCGTAGGCACGGGCAGCCTGCGCAGGCAAGATAGACATCCTGACGATGCCCTGGTTGTAAGCAGCATCAAAGGCAGCCATCGAATGACAGCAGGCTCCATCTCATGAGGGGCAGTCGGGCTGATTGTTTAGTGACACTGGACAACTTGGCAGCACAGCAGTCAGACGAGCTCACCTCCACTTCTGTCGCGAACACCCCCACATGCTGCCACTTGTCCTGCTGGATGCACTCTGCACATCAGAGGGGGGCCGACCCTGTGGCTTTGAAAGCAAACCAATTTAGTTGACACCAGGTGCCGTACCAAGCACACAGCCCTGGCAGTGGCATACAGATTCGTCTGGCTGGGCAGCTGCCATTAAGATCTGTGATGGGACGCGCCTGGCAGCAACCAATACCTGAGATGGCAAGCTCCCAGTCATCCATGTGTATCACGCCTGTGGTCCCTGCAGCATTGGTGCAGGAATACTGTTAGTCATCAACACCAACCCCGCCAGCGTTCATCACAAACACTACTTCCCGGTAGCTGGTTTGCATGACTAATTATCTCAGCTTGGCTGCACCTTGTGGGCCACCCTCACAGGCAGCCAGGCCGAAACTGTGACCACAGGAAACTAGGACCAGATCAAGCTGGACTACAGAAAAGGAAGTCGCACCTGTGTCTAGCCTGTTCATGCCCTTGCTCTGGTTGCGCAGGCACTGCACTACATCCTCTGTGGACACCTGCATGCAACCACAGCAAGCCTCTCATGCAAATGCCAGGCCCACTGGTCAGCACACAGCCTGCCTGTGGACTGACCCAGCTGGGTGGTGCACCCGGAATGTAATAGTCGCTAGGCGCCAAAAAGGACAGCAAGAACCCAAGGCAGCAGAGCTGATGCTGGCACAGTGGCCCTCACCAAGTCCACCACTTCCAGCTCTCCCACAAAGGTGTCAGTGTCGAAATTGGTGGTCGCCTCAACCCCCCGAAACTTGATGGCTGCCAGGTCGTAGGCTAGAGCTGCCTGCTCCTCCACATAGTAGCCCCCTGCACCAGGAGGGGTTGTAATGCCGGCATGAAGCACATACTGGCCTGCTTCCTCCTCCTGCACTTGGTACTTGGTTGTGGGTGTCAACAAGTCGGTACACCGCACCACTCGCCAGCAAGAAGCAGGTAGGGACATGTGAGGGCAATAGAAATGGTGCAGCAGGCCCGTGCCAGCCCAGCCTGAAGCTCTGGGATAAGGGGCCACCTACGGTGCAGGGCTGCTTGCTCACCAAGGTAGCACTGTTTGGAGTCTCTCCATACGTGCGCCTCGTAGCGGCTGGTGCGGCAGTGGTGGGTCACGCCCCGGTATCTTGAGGGTGTGCGGTTGGTGATGGGAGGCCGCTTGCTGACCCCTTCCGCATCCCTGCAAATCTGGGAACAAGGTGTGCTTGGAGGAAGGGCGCCTCAGTTGCCATCACCCGCTGCAGAAGAGCCAAACACCCGGTCGCTGTCAGCCAGAACGCAAAGGCTCAAGCATAGCTCACCTCTTTCCCAGCAGTGTTGCTGGGCTCTGAGACGCCGTGTACTGTGACAGGTCGACGCTGCCTTGCCTTGCGGGTGGGATGCGCAGTGCTGGGAGCTCTGCTAGTGATCGGACCATGGGCGCGCCTTGCTGAAGCGAGCCGAGCGTAAGCATCACAGCTGCTTGTCGTGAAAATCAGTAAAACAATCGTCGACTGCGTAGACCAGCTACTTATTAAGCAAAGGCGCCTCCCTTTATGCCAGGTGCCCGGCGGCCAATCGCAGCACAACAGTGGATGGTGAGACAGGCCGCGCGGAGCAATGGCGCTTAGGCGACTCACAAAAATAGCTCCCTCGCCAGCAAAGCGGACTAGGTATAAGTAGGGGGGCGTTTATCCCTTTTCGACGCGCCAGGGAGGTGTCGAACGGAGAAAGCACGGAATTCGGCGCCCGATCGCGGAATGCGCGAGCGCAAAGTGTGTGTTGCCTCGAAGAGGTCACCCAGGCCCATCCGAACTTGTTTGGGGCGACTGTGCGCTCGCAGCTCTCGGACGTAAACCTACAGCAGCCTGCTGTGGTCAACTGATCAAGGTCATGGGGTGCTGTTCAACGCTCCCCTGGGGTACCAGAATACAAGATTGCCTTCGCATGACCCAAGCAGCGGGTTCTTCGCACAGTACACCAAGCGAGATCTCAGACCTGCCACATATATCCCAACAACAACGCCATTGTCGCAGCAGCCACGGCGCCCACGACCAGTGCACTGCAATATGAAGAGGGCCCTGCACCTGGGCTAGCCTTTCTCACGGCCCCTGTCTTGCCAGCTGCTGCCTGCTCGTGCTGCTGCTGCTGCTGCGCCTCAAGGCATTGGACTGCATCCATATCTACACCTGCTAGATTGAGCCCCAGCTCTGCCGCCCTGCTAAGCAAGTTGGCTTCTGCCTCTCCCTCCAGTAAGTAATCACAAAAGCAGAAGGCACCTGCCGGCCCTGCTACCCACACCCGGCGTGGCAGCGCTAGCTGCATGGGTGCTGACACCTCCCCCAGCCGCTGCAGCAGCGGCGGCGTTGCTGCAGTACTGCTGCCGGTGCCACCTGCCTGCTGCCCATGCTGGGGTGGCCCTGCTGCTGCTGCTGCCTGCGCTGCCTCCTCCTGCTGCTGCTCAGCAAGATCTGCCAGCATGGCTGCCCTGGCTTGCAGCGTGCGTCTCGTATCCTGCTTGAGGGCTTCCACTGCGGCTGCAGCAGTCTCCCTTTTGGGCAGGTATGCTCGGCAATCCAGCATCCCTGACAGCTGCAAAGATCCCAAGGCCTCATGCTGGCCTCTCCCACGTTGCAGTGCTCCCTCGAGGCCACCGTGGAGCAGCAGTGCTGGACTGCTCCCTGCTGGCGGTAGCAGCAGGTCTGCCTGTATATGCTCCCCTCCTCCTCGTGAAACAGCTTCCGCTGACTTGCTTCCACTGCTGCCTGTCTTGGGTATGTCCACCAGGGCAGCATCAGTGGGCCACAGCTGTGCTGCCAGCAGGCCAACTGCTGGCTGCATCCTGTGTTGGATCTCCCACTCCACTGCGGCAGCTAAAGCGTCTCGCAAGCGCTGCCTGGGGTTGGTAAGGTAGATGTCAATGCTGACCTCCAGCCTACATTGACAGGGGGTTGTGGCGTTGCTATGAAGAAGTGCAGAGAAAGGGAGGCGCAGTACAAGTGCCATGCGGAAGTATGCCAACAATAGCGAATCACCAACCCTGCTCAGTGGACAAACAGGTGCAGCAGGGACATGGTTAACCAGGAGGAACCAAGCGTACCTGCACTGTACTGCCACCATGTTGGGTAAAAGGCTAGCAGTCTTGAGCTCACAAGGCCGCAGGCTACCAGCCGAGCCAGCTGTAAACTCTCGGGCTGCCAGCTTGCCAGTCACAGCATCCACATGGAGAAGTAGCATACCTTGCTCCTTGTCTGCACTGGCAAACACAACTATCACGGTCAACCTATAAGACAAGGCTGAGGCCTGCTTCCCCTCCTTCCATAAGGCATGTGCACTCAGGTCGACCTCGGCCACTAGCTTACACGCCGGACGGCTTTGAGCTTGGTACCTTTGCATTCTAAAACAGACAAGATCTTTCACCTTAAGAAATCAGACCATACCCACCTCTCAATTCCTGATGCAAGCCGCTTAGCAGGCTCACCAGCTGCCCAGTCGCTGCTGCAAAGCTGCCTTCAGGACAGAGAACATAGATGCCCACCACTGCCATTCCTGCAACAGAAATGTAGACAGCAGTTCAGGCAAGCAAGAGCATGATGGCATTTCTCGGCAACAGTTTGTGCCCAGCTCTGCTCCTTAGCCTAGGCACTCCGCAGCCAATCACACGCTACATTCACGCTTGCTATCACGTGCACCTCACCTCCAATCACTCGCAAAGATAATATTTGTTGTTAAAGCAAGATGAGGGGCATACCCACCTCCAGGAAGCATTGCTAGCACTTGTGCTGCATGCTCTATGACCCACTCCTTGTCAATGACTAGCCCGGAGCTGGCAGCGGGTGCCTTACCACCCTTGCCCTGCTTCTTAGAGTTTGATCCGCCACTGTTTGCTGCGTGCTGGATAGAAATAGCTGGGCTCCCATCCTGCAGGGTAGGCACATATGCAAGGCGTCAACAAACTCTCAAAGTTTGCAACTAGGTCCCATATCTGTCGTAACAGCATGCGTGCCCATGCAAAGCGGCATACAGTGTCTTTCATACCTGGCTAGGGGTGGGAGCTAAGCTTAAAGCGGCATACAATGTCTTTCTTACCTGGCTAGGGGTGGGAGCCAAGCTTAAAGCGCTTGCCTTGCTACCAAGCGCACTGCCAACCACCACACCAACCTGCACAGCCAAGACTCGGTTTCTTACGAGCAGGGCTAGTGACCTGGTGGCTAGCACGTGCTCTAAGGGGTTTTGATATGCATACCTCTACTTGCTTGCGGCTAGCAGTGCACGTTTGACAGTACTGCTGCACAGTGTCGTCGATCAGGCACGACAGCAACTTCGCCATCCAGTCGCGCAGCACTTGTGATCCACAAACAGCAGTGAACGTTATTCCCGGTCGCAGAAGCAAAGGAAGGGGTGGGAAAGTGCTGTTCCCCCATATGTGTTCCCCAGGGGAGGAAGGCTTCCTTCATGACCCAGCATGGGCAGCAGGGTTGCTTGCCATCTCCCACGCCTGGATTGCAGTTGATCAGCTACTAACTCTTTGGTGCAGCATGCATTCTATCTGAGGGAGCCGATGGTGCTGCGCCAGTCCTTCCAGCCGTCCTGGACCCTGCCCTGGTTTAGCAGGCCTGCCAACAGCAACCAGCGGCGCTATAAGCCGTACGGGGCGCTCAGTGCCACGCAGCAAGTGCAGCAGGGACCCTCAACCAGGGAGTCAGAGTCGCTACGAGCCAGCTCACTCCCAAGGGTGCTGCGAGGCCGGGACTATGGCGCGCTGGAGGCCAAGGACTTCAGCCTATTCGTCCAGTTCTTCCGGCAGGCCTCGCCCTACATAGCAGGCCACCGCGGGCGCACGTTTGTTTTGGCTCTGCCAGGCGAGGTGGGTTTGTGGCCGCCTGGTGTTTGGTGTGCCAGTGCGGCAGTCAGACTGCTGTTCGCCTCTGTCTCGCTCATGCTGCCGTTCGTACCTACGCGGTTGACCAAGGATCTTTCATATACACAGGTGGTTGACCATAAGGAGGTGCTGCACTCCCTGCTGGAGGATGTGGCCCTTCTGCACGGTAAGGTCTTCTCACTTCCTTCACTACTCACCTGGTTTGGCTGCCGTCGCGCCGTAGGTTTTCGCAGCTGGAGTCCAGCCCCTGTAGCGTTGGTGGTGAACTTATTCCCGTGCTGGCTGGCGTCAGTTGTTGCAACAGGCAGAGGTTAAAGCCGTCTGACCATCTTTCGTTGTGGCTGCAGGCCTCGGTGTCAAGTTGGTCCTGGTGGTTGGTGTGCGCATGCAAATCAACAAGCATGTCCTGGAGGAGGGTGTCAAGCCTCGCTATGAGGGAGGCTACAGGGTGACAGATACAGTCACCATGGCAGCAGCGATCGAGGAGGCGGGCAAGGCTCGGATGGAGATTGAGGCACGACTTTCTAAGGTGGGCCAAGCGCCTGCCTATGAATTGGGATTTGTACTACCTTGCAAGGAGTAGGCGTCGCCTGCACTGCCTACTTACCTGACCTGAGCCGTCCCTCTGTTGCCTGTATGCTACAGGGACCTGCTGTGACGATGGTTCGCCGGCACGAGCGTGGCGGCGACCAAAGTGTCAACTTTGGCCCAGCTCTCTCCACGGTGACAGGCAATTACGTGGCAGCCAAGCGCAAGGGTGTGGTGGATGGGGTTGACTACCAGCATACCGGCGTGGTGCGCTTTGTGCAGGTGTGTTGTCAAACTCCAGTGACAGCCACAGCATACCTGGCTGAACGTCCGAGTGGCAACTACGAAGAAGCATGACAGTGGATCGTCGGGGCAGGCATGCCTGAGCTGTAGGCGGATGTTAGCTCTTGCCTGTTCCATTTCGTTGCATTGTCTCGACCTTGTGTGGACAGCTGCAGACTGCCATTGTGCATTGGCAGCATGGGGGTTTAAATCCCACATGTTTGTTTTTTGTGGAGAAGTTATGCCACCCCTGGCTCTGCTGCAGACTGAGGCCGTGCGGAAGCAGTTGGAATCTGGTAATGTGGTGTTGCTAAGCAACCTTGGGTATAGCGCAGCGGGGGAGGTGCTCAACTGCGACACATATACGGTGGCAACCCGGGCGGCAGTGGACTTGCAGGTGCATAAGGGACATAAGGCGGGTAGAGTTGAGAGAAGGCACCTAGGGTTGGTCACAAGGGAGGGTGTGGTAGCTTTGATCACCCAGACTTGCTCATAGACTAAAGTCAACTGAAGTGTGTCATACCCAGGCATGAGGTTGATATGCTTCCTTGCGGATGCTGGAGGTTGCCATTTCGACATTCCGCCCCGGATCCAGAGCCGGCCACTTCAGGTCAACCTTGTGCTTTGCACTTTTGTTTGAAGGGAAGAGTTTGCGTTCCAAGGTGTTGTGCCTCTGTTTGCTTCTCGTCCAGTTACCTCCAGCATCCCTTAAAAGGCCGCCACGGGAGCGTCTGTCAAGTGATACGAAGATAGGATCTTAGAAGGCAGCAATTGCCAAGCGACAAGATTATAAAAAGCTTGTTTGCTGCTTGCGAACTGCTGTCCACCTCCCATGCTTGCTAGAGCTCAGCCGCCCTACGGCCGTGCTGACTGCACATGTTCACATATGCTTGAAGGCCGACAAGCTGATCCTGCTCACACTGCCGGAGACCCAGCCACTGGACTTGCCCCAATGGCTACCGCTCAGTGATGCGGAACGGCTGCTGAAGAGCATGGCCAGCACTCCCACACAAGCGGGCTGTCTAGATGATGAGCTACATGCAGGTCAGTGCAGCGCGGTGGTACGAGGATATGTTGTGTTATTATAAATCTTAACAAATGTGTTCAGTGGCACAACTGGGGGTGGGTTATCTTCTCTGTCAGTACAATGTGTGGGGTCATCAAGGGCTTCAGACGAGTTGCCCTCGCACGGTTGTTGCATTGCTCTACCTGGACCCTGCGCCATTGCCGTTTGTGCATGGGCTCTGGGCTGCGTAGGTAAGCTTTGTGCGTTGTAGGTTTGATAGTATGCACCTTTAACAGTTGAAGGTCAGCGGTTGACACCACCAAGCCTTGTTCTGTACTTGCTGCTGAATTTTGCAGGCATGCAGGTCCAGACTTCCAGCAATGGCTCTGCTTCACAGGCCCGGAGTCAGACAGATGTTGACTTTGACAAGTGGTATGAGTGCGGCCTGCCGTTGCCACTGCTGGCAGCCTGTACAGTGTGCAGGGCAGGCATCAAGCGAGCCCACTTGGTAAGCTTTGACGTAATGAATGGCCTGCTAACTGGGGCGCTGGGGATTAGTTATATCCTGCATAGACCTGTATTGCTTCCAATCCTTTCTGGGCCTTCTGGGCATTTCGAGTTGTACAGATTTGGTAAGGTACAGTACAGCTGCGACGGCCGGGCTGCTGGCAGATTGCACTATCAGCAAAACAGCATTGTGTATGCTACACCCTGTGGCACGAGGTCCCCTCCTTGGCTCTAATGCAGGTTGATGCCCGCATAGATGGGGGGCTGTTGCTGGAGCTCTATTCCAGGGACGGGGTGGGCTGCATGATATCAACAGACTTCTATGAAGGCATCCGGCCTGCAGCTCCGCAGGTTGGTGCGGAGTGAGCAACTCTTTCAGCATGGAGTGAGACTGACATGGAGAATTGTATTGAAGATATTCAGAGAAGTTTCCGTCGGATCCCTGCGGTGGGAGGCTTGCACCGGGCCATTGATTGGTCATCCCCTCGAATGTGTGACACTTAGCTGAACCTCACCATGGTATCTTGGCACCTACCCAGGATCTGGCAGCAATCCGAGAGTTGCTGGCACCCCTAGAGGAGAAGGGCATTCTAGTCCGCCGGAGCCCACAACAGATGGAGGACGAGCTACCACACTTCTTCGTTTTAGAACGAGAGTCCAAGGTGAAGCTAGCGGGAAACGACAAGCGCTGGCAGGCTGGTTTAGTTGGGCTGATGGCCTGGAAGGCCCACCCTTGTAAGCGCATCCGCGCTGGGGAGTGCCCATGAGAGGCTGTGAGTACTGCTAGGCTGCTTTGCAGTCCTTGTAGATGTTTGGTGACTGTGTGAGGGGTTTGCAAGTTGCTGTTCTGGGATTTACCCAGGCCCTGCCCCGTCAGCTGTGAGGGGAATGTCTAAATTCTATGCCCTACCCCTCCTCTGTCAGCTTCGGAATGCCACCCCTGGGTCTGTCATCGGTCATTGTAGGAGTGGTTGATCCATCACTTGTATGGTACATCGCGGCGGGGGGTGCAACACGTGGCACTATACAGGCTCATAGCATTATTTCACCTGGGTGCTTCCCAAGTTTGCTGCAGGTGCTGGGCTGTGCTGCTGTCAAGCCCCTAGGGCGGAATGCGGTGGGCGAGGCGCTGGCTGAGTTCTCTGCCTTCTGCGTGCACCCTACTTTCCGAGGCAGCGGCAAGGGTGACAGCTTCCTTGAGTATCTTGGTGGGTCCTTACCAAATTGCCATTTGTGGAACTAGCATCGGTGTTGCACTATCGCCCGAATGGCAGTGCACTTCAGGGCATCGCAAGCAGTGAGGAGTCAAGAGTTTTTGTCCATGGTGTCTCTTGATCTGCTTTGCGTAGCTGCCGTGAGCAAGGTCATAGCTGTGCGTGGAATTCAGAGACTGTTGAGCAGTGTAGGGCGTCGAGCAGTGCAGGCGACACTCTATCTTTTTTTTGTGGGCATCAGACTGTCTACTAGGCCATGAGCGCATCATCCCTTGCCCTGCAGAGACGGACGCGCGCTCTAAAGGCATCCAGAAGCTGGTCCTGCTCACAACACGCACCGCCGACTGGTTTGAGCAGCGGGGCTTCCGCCCTGCGGGCCCTGCCCATGCCAGCCAGTTGCTGCCAGACTCGCGACGGGGCAAGATAGACCCTGCCCGGAACTCACAGCTCTTTGTGAAGGACCTGCAGTAGCCCCTGCTCGGTTGCGTGGGCAGCGTTGCTGTGTTGTTGGTCTGAAAACCGGTAGTGCTGTTGACCTGCCATCGTGCAAGGCATGGATGCAGGCCCAGGGCTGTAGGGCAGGTGGAACCTTGTCCAAAAATATCCAAGGGAGGCGGAGGGAGCCTAGAGGTGAACAATCAGCGCTGCTGAGTTTGCCCAAGGGGTTTCGGGTATGCTGTGTCATGCATTTGCTTTGCATGTCTTACTCCTTGCACCTGCTATCTCTCACATACCTTGTGTTTAGTAACGTTGGTACCGTTTTGCAATCTCGTTACAAGCCTGCAGCATAGCGCTATCTGTGCAAGGCATGGTTACTGGGAGGTCCCTCAGGGTATGCATTGTGGGTTGTGCTAAGCCACCCACATCAAGTAGTTAGTTCAATACCAGCCGTGGTTGCAAGCACTTGCCCTTCAGTCATTATTTTTATAGCTTGCTTCTGCAACAGCCTGATGGGTGAGGCAGGGATGAAAAGTGAGCGCCGCACCCACGCTCAAAATTTGCCGTGTGCAATAATGGAAAAGGATGCAGAGTCTAGGTGAAAGAGCAGCACTCTGGTCGCCTCGCAGGGAAGTGGTGGAAATGCTCGAGCGGAAGGCAAGAGGATATCAATGAGTGTCTGCCCAAGTACCTAGTACATGTGTCAGACTGTCGGCGCCAGTTCCCGCTGCTCATCCAAAAATCGCTCTGCCACAGACATGTCGTCGGGTGTGGTTACCTGCAAGGTAACATAGCCATCAAGGGCATCCGTTGCACCCCACCATAACACATCATATCTATTGTGCATGTGCCACCAGCACCGAAGATAGGGTTGAACAGCCAGGGTTGACCCACATTTTCTGAAGGCAACTTCCCTCCAACCTCGTGAGTCAAAGCACCCCACCGAGAACAAACCCCAGCTTACCTTGATGTTGGTATATGAGCCAGGTGTGATTTGAACTGGCTTGCCGAGGGCCTCAATGATGGACACGTCATCAGTCACTTCGAGCCCATCCCGCCGCACCAGCTCAAAACCTTCTCGCAACAGTGCCGGTCGAATGACCTGCCAGCAGCTCATTGCGCCAAGCGTTAATAGTTACTTCTAAGTGGGTGTCACCTTGCTCAAGGAAGGCGCTGCCCAAAGTTGGCGATCAAGTGGAAGCTTTGCGGCACAGAAGACATGTGGACTCACAAGGGCAGCACTCAGCCTGCCTCCCATATTCCAGTATTGAGCCACCAAACCGTGCCAAGGAGATCAGGCTGCTTGTTGGGATAGCTGCATCTGTGCCAGAAGGAAGAATAGAAGTAAACAGTAAACTCTGAAACATACCTGATGCAGCCTCCTACTGTGCGATGCTGCCATAGCTCTCAGCCCCATTTCCCCAAGGCCCGGTCCACCCCAGCCCACCTGTGGTGTCTGCACCTCCCAAAGCCGTGCCCTCTGCAGCGTGCGAACCACCCGCTTGCCAGCGTCCACCTCCTTAATGGTGGGCTTCACGGGTACACCCAGCACAGCTGCGCCCACCTGCAATCAGACAGTGCTTGTCAACATATCACCCGTAAACGTTCCCTCATCCGTACATTAGTGCATGAGGACTGGTCACGACTCGGCGGTTAGATGCAGAAGCAGCCTGGCAAGCAGAAAGGGGCCTGGTGCAACCCTGGAGAAGCACCCCCCACGGCCCAGGAAAACGTTGAGGCCCAAGGAAAGCATGACAACCTGCTGTGCTGCTCCTCCAACTGTCCTTACCTCCAGGGCATCCTCAAAGCATTGCAATGTGTCTGTGGCCGTCACGAGCGGTCTGGCTGAGTCATGGATTGCTACTAGTTCGGCTGAGGCATCAATTTCCTACATAATACAGGACTTGTTTCAGGTTACCTCCAAGGCCAGAAGAAACTTTGAGGATTGCCGCAGATTCCCAGCAGAAGCCAGCAACATGGGTGGAATGGGTTATGAACATCAGTCCAAGGAGGGCCCTCTGCCACTGTCAGATTACATTCACAGGGCCCGACCACTGCCAAAACAACAGTCACCCCCACACCCCACACGTGACATCGAGTTGGTGCACCTGGAAGCCGTTGTACACGCTGTCTTGCCTCTCAGCCCCAGGCAGCGCAAATTTCAGGGGGAGCTTGCGGGATAGCCGAGCGTAGCAGGCCTGAAAGACTTCCCTGCGACTCAGAGCAAACCAAAGGCTGTAGTTTTGCAGCCATACCGGTTGTAGATACCCTTCCACATCTGCAGGCAAGTCTTGATTTTATTATCCTCCCTGTCCATAGTGCCACTGAGTATCACCATAGCGCATGACGGTAGCAAGTACCATGTGGCATGCTGTAGCCACTGCTTTTGCACACACGCACTCGACACAAAGTCCTGATTTAGCCCTCACCTCCACTCCGGCTCACAGACCACCACTATCTCCTTGATTTGGTGCATTCGAGCAAAGGTCTGCATGCTGTAAGTAGCGATTGGCTGCCCAAGCAGCTCTAGGTACTGCTTAGGGATGGCCGCCTGCATGCAGCGTGGCGAGCATGTGTCATCTAGCCGCCAGGGGCCCCGGTCCTTGTCAATACAAGCTCATGGGTGCTCTGCCATACCAGTGTAGTATGTAATAAAGCTCACCCCCATGCGTTTGCCCACTCCGCCGGCTAGTAGGACCAGGCTAACGATATTGTCCGCGACCGTGGATGTGCTGCCACCTCCCTGCAACTCATGACAAGCACATTCTAAGATCACCGTGACAATCAGATACTTTGGCGTGGTCACAGCACCTCTGTCTTCAGCAACCAGTCCTGAAGTCGCACCCGAGGGGCTGCCTGGCACACCAAGCATAGCCGCTGTGCCACTGCCTTGGGTCCTGTTGCTGTCTGCTGGGCCCCTGTAAAGTGCGCGCTCCGTTGCTGGCCGCGTCTTAGTACTTGTGCCGCTCGTTGCCCAGAGGCGAAAGGCACCATACGATGCAAGGTAGCTGGGGAGCTCTGCAGCTGCATTTTTGCTGTGCTTCGAGCTTAAGGCAGAGCTGCCGTGCCAATAGCACAGTATCTCCTAATCGCTGATTCCAGCACTATCGATCAGGGCTATAATCGACGGAAGGGTCAGCTAGATGTGAAGGGACCGGATCCAGAATGCCGGGACCCCAGTCGATACCAACTCTTAGAACGCGGCCCTTTCTCACAAGGCTGTGTCAATACCAAATATAATGATCTGTATAAGAAGAATTGCCGCACCCGACGCTGGCCAGACTGTTTAGTCCAAGCGCCTCACACTGTAGACTTTAGAGTCATGGGCATCCTAGGCACAGGGGCTGCCAGTATGGCTGGCAGATACAAAAACACGAAGTCATCTTGGGGGCAGCAGGCAGGCGGTGTCCCCACGTGCCAGCGTTGCCTGCAGCAGGTGCGTTCCCTGCGAAGATGGTTGACCTGTTGTCTTACCGATGGGCGACCTTGCGCGAGGCGCACCTGCCTGAGCACCTGTGCTATGTGCTGCAGGGGCACTGGACGTATGAATGCAAGGGTCAGCCTGTCTACATTGCGCGCCCTACACGCACCCAGCAACTAAAGAATCCTAAGGTAGGTTTTTGAGGACCGAGGTTGGGCTGGGGAAGTCAAGGTCAATATTCGCTGTTCTTGTCCTTGTTTCCAGCTCCCGTGCCCACAGACAACTGCACGGCGAGCCAGTCAAGGATGTCAGAAGGCTTGTGGTTGCCATACATTGGTAAATTGTATACCTGCAGGTGCGGTCACGCTTCTTAGATGCATCGGAGCTGCCACCAGAGCTCAGGGATAAGACTGCCCCTGGCGCCAAGGTAAGCGTAGGACTAGGGTATTCTATTACCGTGGCTGGTAAGGCGAGCAGAGGGATGGCGTAGCTGGCATCGGGCAGGGCTGGCAGTATGGGATGCTTTGGACTTCCCTATTTGCTGTGATGGTGGTTAGTGTGGCGGCTTTAGAACTCCCTCATGGTGGGGACTGCTCAATTGACAGCAGCATTATAGAGCTGTAGGCAGCAAGGTTGCTATGCAAGGTGAGGATAAGCTTTGGTGTGGGCCAGCGGGTGCTTCTTGGCTTCCTGGCAAGAGGGTAATGCAGCAGGGGTTGCTTCTCGATGCAGGAGAAGGCTGGCAAGAAGAAAGCCAAGCGTAAGAGGGAGTCGTCCTCTTCTTCCTCCGATAGCGATACCACAAGCAGCAGCAGCAGCGGCACCTCTTCGTCAGGTACAAGTCAGCCTCCGTTGTGTTGTTGAGAGCTGTCTCCCTTTGGCAGCTTGGCTGAGCTCGAGAGGGTTTGGTTGAGAAGGGATTCTCCTAATGGATTTATTGATGTGGCGCAAGCGATTCTCTTTGTGTTAAAGGGGTGTTGCTCCAGTAGGTCTGCACATATGGCGTAAGTGTCAGTTTTTGACAACTACGTTTGCAGCTCAGCATTGTCAAGCAATTTAGTGCTGAATGCAGGGTCGGAGTCGTCATCAGACAGTGATACTTCCTCATCGTCTGGGAGCGAGAGCAGCAGCGGCAGTGACACCTCCTCTGGAGCGGGCTCTGGCAGCAGCACTTCCTCTTCTGATAGTGACAGCAGTGACAGCAGCGGCAGCAGCAGCTCATCCGATAGCGACAGCAGCAGCAGCAGCAGCAGCTCTGACAGCGAGAGCGAGCCAAAGCGTGCCAAGAAGAGCAAACCGCGCAGAGCTGCCGAGGAGGAGCCTGCTAGGGGCGGCGGTGGCAGCAAGGCCACTCGAAATGGCAGTGCCTCACCGCACCTTAGACAGGAAGGCAGGCGCGCAAGTAGTCCTGACGGTAGGGGAGAGCAGCAGCGGAGCCGAAGGAAGGAAGGCAGCCATGGGCGGCAGGAACGCAGCCGTGAGCGGGGCAGGGACAGCAAGCGGGGCAGTGAGGGGGGCGGCAGGGATGCAGAGCGAAGGAGTGAACGGCCCGACAACAGCCGGAGGGCAAGGGAGGAAAGGAGGGGGCGCAGCGGGGGGCCCTCGCCATGACCAGCTCGTGGCCTCTGTGTAACGGACGTGGGTGTTGGCATGGTGCAGCCTGCATGATAGCCTGGGTACGTCTTGCTTGTGCGTGCTAAATGCGGCACTTCATGGCTGCTGCTTCGGTTCGCTGAAGCCTGGCTGGGCCGCATGCTTGCTGTACAGGTTGCTGCCTCTTCCCTTTGGTGTTGGGGTTATCAAGCTAGCATACTATGCATTGAGCTGCTCACCAAGCTAGCACTGCACTTCTGTGAAGTTGTCTAGGCCCTTGGTTGAGAGTGGTGTGCCTTGCCAGTCCTTGTGTGAGTATTTTGCATGATCAGGGACTGGCAGACAGAGACACGTTTTAGCGGGACGGAGCGGTTGCGGACAATAGGTCTCAGGCAAGACACAGAACATACCTGCATAGCCCCCTGTCAGCCCAGGATACCCGTGCCTCCTCTCTGACTGCATTACCTGCCACCCTAAACAAAATAGACTTGGTGACATGGTAAAGGCTTGTCACGCGCCATCTGAGCACTTGAATGTTAGCCGCCCGGTCAAACTGCTGAGCTAGATAGGTTGATATGTGGGATAGGGCAACACGTAAGCAGTGCCCTTTAAGAAGATGCAAATCAGTACCTCGCTTGGGCGGTGGGCGTCCCTGTTGCCCCATATGTGCCGGGAGCAAGCCTCCTCTTCTCTATCGCAATTTGTGTACCTGAGTTGCCTATTGTTGGCTTCCTGGACTCCCTTTTCTGTAACACTTGTTGGCAGTTTGAGCCTCCACAGTGTGACCCATCACCATGTCCGTCGCAGGATGTCACTGGATGTCACATACGCCGGTTAGGGTCGCTCCGGCCTACACAGTACCTAGGCTCTTCCAGATACGTTCTGGGACAAGAAAAGTCCACCTCTTAGGGCTGTTCCGCACTCTAGACACTTGTGGACCCGACACCCGCGCCTTACGTACAACAACTATTCCTGGAACACTATAACATGAATTCGTGGGTTCGGAGGTGAAAGGCTACTAGGGGACGGCTTATTACGCCATCACCGCTCCAGCGCGCTGAGACACGACATGCGATGACAGGTGGCCGCTATTTCAAACCCGGTGGGTCTAGGGTTTAAGCATCCCTGCATCAGCCCGCTCCTGCTCCCCCGACGCGAGCAAGGGGAAGGCACCATCGGGGGACCCCTTTCCACCTTCGAACAGCTTTCGATTGACATACTTCGGCTGCTCTTAGCTTGTGATCGCGTTGGTCGGTCTTGAAAGGCGATTGTCCCCCCCTCTGGTTGATGTTGTCTTAAAGCTCGAAACAGGCCCAGCTGGCAGCTCCCAGCCTCCCTATATTGGACCGACCTGAATGGCAGCTGTGGAGCTTAGGTGGCCGGCAACCACCGGGCCATCTGGGGTGACAGAGTCAACAGCCTGCCCTCCCAGCACATCAGCTTCCCCATCTTGGAGTGAGGAGAAGCGGTTCAGCCAAAGACAGCGGGCTACTTTTGCACCAGTGGCTAGCCTGACGCAGGTGAGCAGCCTTCATGCCGCTGCGGGGTTTAAATAGTGGGCCCTGGAAGCCCATTGACGCGTTACATGTTACGGCCTTCCCGGCTAGATGGACGCGTTTGAAAGCAGTGCAGCGTTGGGCATGCGGATGTTAGGAAGGGTCGGGTTTCTGGCACTGATCAGTCGCCTAGCCAAGCAGCCAGCATAGCATCGTTCGTGTGGTCCGTTGTTTGGGACCTAGCAGAGCAGATCGCCGCCTGCAGCTTGGCCGCTGCTGTTGATCAGTGGGGGCTCCTGGCATTGCAGGGAGTGGTGACTGCAGCCACAGGCGCTGGGGTGACCATGGTCCTGCGAAGGGCGATGGCCAATACCCCTGCCAACCTTGGGCAGGTCAGCAAATCCAGCCCAGTTTTAGCCGGCACCGACCAGCACCAGCAAGTTGGGGCCTGCAGCACCACTGTAGCCCGTGTAGGGAGCTGGCACCTAGGCAGACATACAGGCCTCATGCCTGAGGATACCACCTGGCTTGGCATCACCGTGGTTGCTATGCCGTCTCCTGCTTTGCAGGCTGCGGGCAAGGACGTAGCCGCGCCATCGGCGGCCCCCGCGCCGCCAGCAGCTGCCCCGCCGCCTCCCCCGCCGCAGCCAGACCAGAAGCCTGCACATGATGTTGTGGCTGGCGCGATGGCGAGGGCGGCGTCTCAAAGCACAATACACCCATTGGACACAATGAAAGTGCGCATGCAGACGGGGCGGGTCACAAGAACAGGTGCGGAAAGGTGCATAAGACAGGTGGCAGCAAGGAGTGGATTATGGCGGGTGGTGTGGACCATATGGTGTGTGAGCTTGCAAAAGAATGAAGTATAGGCAAGCGTGCACGGTTGCAACATCCCAGTGGGTGGGTTTGCTCCTTTTGGCATAGCTCCGCTTGATGACTTCCGTGCCCAGTTGGTGTTTCGCAAGTGCAGGTGGATCGTTAGTCTGAGTGACACTGAGCTTGCTGGCTCCTGCCATGCTGCAGGGGCTACTAGCAGCAAGCCCAGCTTACCGCCCAGGGCACCCAAGGCAGCACCGCTCGGTGGCTTGTCAGAGCTGAAAGGTCTTTACAAGGTAGGCAAGCGTGTTCTTGTGGCAGGTCTTTGTGTCGCAGTGAGTGAATACTTGAGGAAGCGCTCACACTTCAGCATTGGGAGGGCATCATGGCAGAGGAGGTACTGCACCTGTGGTTAAATGTACTTTACTGCTTTTTAGTGATGATAGCATGCAGCAATTGTTGTTGTTGTTGTTGTTTTCAATTGCGCGACGCAGCGGCGTGTGTGATGTCGATGTGCAGGGGGTGGTGGGGGCCGCCACTGGAGCTGGTGTCATCATCGGCACATACTTTGCCTTCTACTCCACCACTAAGCGCTTCTTGCGGTCGAATACACAGCTGAACGAAGGTGGGATTGGGAGTTATGATGGAGGGAACACGGTAAAGATACAAGCAATATAGCTCAACTTACATCTCTTCCAGGCTGCCTTTGTCTCCAGTCTCTCTAGTGGCAGCCGCCAGGATTGTGGCGAGTGCCACCAACATAAATTCTAGACAATTCTCGAATCTACAGGCTTTGCACTGCTCATGCACGTGTCGTGGTGTGTTTGCAGGTGCCACGGCTTTTGTGGCGGGCGCCGCTGCGGCGCTAGGCAGCAGCGTTGTAAAGGTGCCGCTAGCAGTCTGCATCCGTTCAGTGCAGGCAGGCATCTACAAAAATGTGGTCCATGCGGCCAAGGAGATCACAAAGGCGGCTGGGGTTCGGGGCTTGTTTACGGTGAGCTGACAGCCGAGGGTTTGTGGGGTCCCAATGCTGGGGTGCATATACCACAGGTTCTGTGTAGGTGTGCTGCTCTGACATACTATATGAAATATAGGACCCAGTGTTTGACGTGACTCGTTAACCTGCAGAGAGGTGAGACGCTCGTATCCGTGCCGTATGGCCAGTAGTTAGGACCCTTCAGTGTGCATTGCACTCCATGTCGCCCTGGGTCGAGCTTTACATACCATGGCTGCCTTCTCCCTCTGAGCCCCGCAAGCTTGTCCTGCTTCTGCCTCTAACCCTGTGTTGACCTTGCTGCTTGCAGGGCTTTTTGCCCACAGTGCTGGAGGATGTGCCGGACATGGCTGTCAAATTTGCGGCGTATGAGACCATGCGGGCGGTGCACCGTCGCATGGCGGGAGATAGGCCAGCTCACACACTAGAGGATTTGATCATGGGTGGTGTGGCAGGTGGGTTGGGTCAGCTTTCCTGGGCATTAGCGTATTGTTGGGCTTTGGTAAGTGGGCGTCAGCTGGGAGCTCTGTACTTCAGTGTGAAATGTTTCCTTTGTTCTTGTTAATATCGTAGAACCCCCCCTCTTCACTGGCAATACCACAGTTTGTCAGGGCGCCTTGCTGGCGTGACAGGAGGGTTCCTTCTATATGTGTTTGGTGAGCTGCGACCCCCCCTTCCTATCTCTGACACAAACCACCCCTGCAATACCTGCAGGCGCCGCCGCAGCTGCCGCCACCACTCCGCTTGACGTTGTGAAGACCATCATGATGTGCAATGCCAGCTCAAAGCCTACCATCGTCTCTGCGGCACGGGGCATCCTTGCAGAGGGCAGAGGCCTGCGCCCCTTCTTCCGAGGGGTGGGGCCCAGGGCACTGTCCAACGGGCTCAACTCTGCCATCTTCTTCTGCTTCTTTGAGGCCATCCGCCAGGTGAGCTCCCAGCAGCGCCTGGCAGCGGGGAGTGGTGGCATGCATGCACTGGTTTGGCAGCTGACTAGGTGATGGTTGCCATTCTGCTGTAGCGTCGGGGCCTGTCATTTTGCGGGTCTAAGGGATCTCAGCAGGAGCTTTTGGGGCAGCATTTAGGTGGGGGTGGGTCAGCGCTAGTGCTAGGATGGCTGTCTGATTTTTGGAAGAGGGATGGCTGGTAGGTGGCGTTCAGTGCTTTGGCTGTGTCCGCTTGGCTGTTCCTGCTGGCTAGCTGGTCTGCCCGGCTGCTGGCTTTGAATTTGTGCGGCTGCTGGCTTGCCAAGAGCTATTCCACGTTGTGTCGCTCTGAACTTCTCAGGTTTTCAAGTTGGATGTTATATTTGTAGATATAACCTACCATTTGTCTTACAAGCCTTCGATCTGTCTCCAGGTGCTTATTAAGCAGCAGCAGGAGAAAGCGGCACAGCTGTTGCGAGAGGAGACCTTAGGTGCAGCACGGCAGCTGCGGCCGCACGTCCAGCAGCGGCAGCTCAAAGGCACGCTGCTGTTTTCGAGGGAGGAGGGCGCAGCCACATCTCAGAAGCAGCAGCAGCAGCTTGAGCAGCAAGCGCTTGTAAGCAGCAGCAGGCCTGCGGGCTCTCCAGCAGCCTGCCTCTCACTAGCGCTGCCGCTGCCAGGCTGGGGCCGATGATGCAGTGCTGTCCCCGGGTGCTGCCCACCGCTGTTGCTGCCGAGCCCTGCAGCCTGCTACCCACGGACGGTGGCTCCCTGCTAGTGAGCATGGCAAGAAGCCTGCTTGAGGAGGGCTTTGGGCCCAGACAGCAGGCGTTAGGGCCATTGCGACCCACCAGGCGTTCACGTGGTCCCGTTGATTCTGCTGATGGGTAGCTTGGGTTGTGGGTGGTGCAGGGTGGACTTAGCAGCGGTCAGGCGGACTTGGTGTCGGTGGTTATGTTAGGCGTTAGGGGTTGCGTCACACGCCGCACCCAGTAGGAAGGGAGTGTCTAGGGCCTTGTTGACCAGCCCCCACAACACAATGGTGGTGTGTGCTGCACTGTCTGTCACTTGGAACTGTTGTTCACAGGCGTATTCTTAGGGGAGTTGGCAAGACTCGGGTCTGGCATGGTCCGTGCATAGGCCTATTTCTTACTTACCATACTGTCGCCGGCGGAGGCTACTTTGGGGCTCCCCGTAGCCCTACCTGTGTCGCTTGAGTCGAGTCCCCTGCTGCTGCAATATGGCAGGCAGGGAGGCCAGGCGGGCCTCATGGTGAACGCACTGTTTCCTTTTGCCGATTGCGTGTGCTTCTGCTCGACACAAGCATTGCTCAATTCTTGCACATGGCTCGATACCCCTGTTTGGCGTCACGCATTCTTGCAGAGATATGACTCTTGTCAGCTGTACCACACTGCTGCCGCTCAGATACCTGCACTGTTGTTCCCCACGGTAGGCAGCAACGAGGCCTGATGCCTCCGTCCCTGGCGGGCCCTGGAATGAACCCACATTGAAGGGCAGTAGTAGGTGTATGGTTTACCCTTTCACTTGTCGGGCGTGGCGCTCAACAAGTCTACATAAATAGGAGGGAGCGCGGCCCGGGTGGGTTGCGTGCTGTGGAGCAGCGGCAGGGTGTACTTGCGGCGTTCTTGGCCTTGGCCCTCAGCTGTGTTGGCCAGGGCAGGCAGTTGGATATGTAAGCCAGGCTCGGCCTCCATAGCACAACAGCCTCCGTTGTGTATTCGCAGTGAGCCACGGAGCAGCCACATCAAATCACAGTGCAGAGGCCGACCCAATGACTTGCATCCAGCCCAGTTTTTACTATCTAACCCTATCTCCTCTCTGTTCGCACGGCCACCCTCACCAAGCCAGCCACATACAGTACATTCCTGGGCGTAACCAGCTCAGTCATTTGGATAGGCAAGTGTACATGCAAGCACAGCTTTCGGCATTGACTTTTCCGGTTTACATGCCCTACACTTGCCATCCCCTAAAGGCTCCATACCTGCCTTCCTCGCAAAATTGAGGGATGATAGCACGCATGTATGGGGCGAATGTGCACTGAAAGTTGATAGCAACAGAAGAAGCAAAACCAAGGGGAAAACAGGAAGTAGCAAGGGTCAAAGCTTACACCGTAGCTAATGCACAACCCCCAGCTGCGTCACACAGCAGGTTGCTGCTGTGGCAGCCTTCTGCAGGTGAAGGCAGGGTATACAGAACAAGCCGGAAGATGCCTGTACGTTGCACATTTCAACCTGGTTTTCTTCTCGTTCTCTCCGTTTGGCGGCAGCGGCGTTATAACCACCACCCCTTGCACTCTATGAGTCGCCGCAGGTTGCGGCTGGACAGAGGCCACATGGCGGCAGCAAGCGCATAGTACCTGTAGCAGCCAGAAATGCAAGCTGGCAAGAATGCCAGCTCGTCGGTACCACCATCCAGCGGTGCAGCTGCCGGGTGCCTAGGTACCATTGCTCCCTCTAAAACCAACTGACTGCCAGCTCCAGCGACGCACTGCCGCTCCCACAGCCCACACTTCGCTGGCGGCCTCCTCGACTGTGCTGCCAGGCTGGCGCCAGTGGCTACCGCTGCGCGGGAGCCCGAGGGACGCAAGTCAGTCAGTGCATCGGCGGCCGCGGCGGCATGGCGTGCACGGCCCCTGGCGGTAGCACTGGCATCGCCCCCAACGGCGGCGGCATGATGGGCACGCCAGGCGCGACCTGCACGCCCGGCGGCGCCATGGGCAGCACTGCTGCTGCCACCACCGGATTCTGGCCGGTGATTGGCATCTGCCCCATGATGCCACCATGCTCTGACCCCGCAGGCGCAACGGTGGTGATGTCATGGATGCTCGCGCGTCGTTTGTCCTTCTTGTTCTGACTGTTGAGCCGGATGAAGTACTTTTGCGCGTGGCTGGCCACCTGCAGCAGCGGAGCGCAGTGCTCGCGCTAAGGTTCGCAGCCGGGACAAGGGGAGGGACCTTCAATGCAGGTGCGGCAGAGAACACCTATCCCGACACCACCCGTCTCCCACCACGCTATACGGGGCCAGCAGTTCTATGGAGGTACCTAGCCTCAGACAGCATCTACAATTCTAACCCATCTACAAATTATGCAGCAAGGCTAAAGGAGCAAACCAACGACACATGCACAGGATGCCATGCAACCCTAACTCGCCCTGCATGCCAACTGCCAATACCACATGACAGGAAGTCCACCCTGCCACCCAGTCTCAACCCTCGGCTGCTAAGGCCACCCACAGAGCCCCTCCCCCTTTCGCCATCGGCCATGCCGTACCATGCCCTCACACACCCGGCAGCATACCACCCACCTGCGTGGGCGTGCGTGTGATAACAAAGTTCCGCGAGATGCTGCGCCAGTCTCCCTTGCCATACTTGGCCAGCCCCATCAAGAACAGCCGATGCTCCTCCTCTGTCCAGGGGATGCCCTTGCGCCGCTCCGTGTCCTGTGCTTTTACCTTCTTCTGCAGCTGGGCCTGCATGCCCAGCTGCAAGGCGCAACAGGCAAACTCCAGGATAGGGTCAGCTTAGAAAGCAACAGACACACACACCCTGCACAAGGGCGCACTTCCTACTGAACCTCCTTGCTTTGCCTAGCACAGCAATGCTTCCAGCTGCCGCCCACTACAAACTCTGAACAGTCCACTGCTTGATGCTGGGCTGGGGTGACACATCTGCAAAATCCCTGCCGGCCGAAGCTGACGATGCTTCTACCTTTCTCAGCACGGGCTTACTGGCCATTGGAGGGCTGCTGAAGAAAGACAGCTCAGGTCCAATGCAGCCTACCATCTGGCTGGACAGCCAGCCAAGCAAGCTCGGGAACAACAGGCACGAAGAAGCGTGATCTTTGGCACTTCGGCACAGGCTAGGCTCACCACTGAGAGGGCCTCATTAGGAACTGGATAGTTAGGGATGGGCACCCGGCCGGCCTCTATACTCTGGATGTCCTCCTGCGCAGGGCAGCAACGAAAGCCCAACACAATGGGCTATGGAATGTCGTTGAAGGCAGCTGGCAGATGAAGCAGCAGAAGAGGTTCCGACTTCAACTGCCAGGGCCATCCGCCCTGCTGACTGCATCAGAGCAATCCTGTGCATCGCTAGCCTGCTTAGGACCCAACCTTGCTCGACAGCTTGCCAGCTCCTCCCACACTTTGCTGCGGGACCACCCGAAGTCCACATCAGGCCCACCCATGGGATCGCAATTCACAGCACAAGAGTTGCCCAGCCCATGCAGAACTCACCTCCAGCTGCTGGAACCGCCGCCTGACTGCGTTGACATCTTTCCTAGAAAGCAAGGAGGCTGTCTTAGCTAACCTGCAAACTTTCAGCAGGATGTCAGGCACATGTCGTCCTACCCAAACGGCAGGCATTTTGGGATTGCCGAAGCAGGGTACTGCTGGAAGCAACAAACCTTGTGTTCTCACCTGTCCCCGTGCTCCCAGAACTGTGCCAAGGCATTCTCAAACACTCTGTCCTCCTCCAAGCTGCAGTAGCAGAACCGCGAAGTGGACTGGATCCAATAAGGAATGCCCAGCAGAAAGTGGAATGTTGCAAGTCGTCTGCAACTGTCGAAGGTGCGTTTGTGCAGACAATGCTGCGCTGCAGCCTCCCTACAAGCTCCAGACCAGTCCAGCAACTGCCATAAACAAGATGATAAAAGAGAAATTCGACACTGCTAGTAGCTAGGCCCCTGCTGCAAAAGCAGCTTACCTCCACTGATCGTTCATAACCTTGCAGCCTTTAAGCTGCCTGAAGAACCGGGAACGGTACCTGGTTACATAAGAACCCAGACCGCAGGCCTGTGAGTACTCCGGAAATCGTTTTTCTTGCAAAGCCTTGCAGATTGCTCGGCGGGAGAGCAAGGGAATTCCTCTACAAAATGTCACAAAATGTCGAGGTACTCCGTTCGGATACCTCCTAGAATAATCCCGAAGGAAGGAGCAAATACAGCGGTAGCAGGCCATAAATGAACCCTATTCGTATCAGTAAGGCGTCGTTCGTTTACCTACTCCTGGCAGTATTTGCTGCATAAGTGCCTCTGTGATCTGATCTTGCTTAGCTTTGGCGTGAGCCCACCTCCATCATGGGAAAAGACTATTATCAGATATTGGGCGTCAAAAAGGATGCCAGCGAGGACGAACTGAAAAAGGCCTATCGAAAACTTGCCATGAAGTGGCACCCAGGTATGGGAAGTTATTGAAACCTTCGTGGCCCTGCGTTGCATACTCAGTATCGACAGAATTTGCTGTTTATCCTCCTGGTAGCTTCCCTCGTCCTTTTCACATCTCCGTTACTAACCCACGATCTTCTACTGCTTGCATGTACCGTTCCCCACTTCAGATAAAAACAGGTATGGTTGATAGAGCAGATTGGTTCTAGCGACGCTGTGTTAATCTTTGCTGTGGTGGATGACATGACCATCACTAGATCGCTTGGGGTGATACTGGAGCTCCACTGAACCCCCCGGCCCTGCCACCCCTCCTCCCAAGCAACCAGCAATTCCCACAACCCTTCCCCCCCTCTTGTCAACCCCACCAACCACTCAACCTGTCACCCAGCAGCAGCTAAGTCAGCGGGGACCAGCCCCAGGCAGGCACCCAGCCAGCCACGGGGGCGGCCCCACTAGCAGGGCCCCTGCGCAAGGGACGGCACGCTTCCCTGAGACCGCTCCCTATGTTTTTTGTGCAGGGGACCCAAAGAGAAGGAAGCTTCAGAGAAGTTCAAGGAAATAGGGGAGGCCTATGACGTCCTCTCAGGTATGTCTCTCCCTGCTGGCACTCTGCTATGAGGGGCGGGACCCTCGCTGCTGCTCGCGGTAAAGGGTACATGGAGTTAAACTGTTTCATGCCAATGGACATCCGCCTGCAATACTCTATGTGGCCACAAAGGATTTTGCGCAAGGCTTGACATGCAGCAGCTACAGTATGTTTGTGAAGGCCTGCTGCCACCAATCCCACCCTGCTCACCTCTGACTACTGCATATTTTGCAGACCCGAAAAAGCGGGAGGTTTATGACATGTATGGTGAGTACTCAACTGGAGTAGTGCAGGAGGCATGTTACATGGACACTGCAAAAGACATTGGGGGTGTTCTGTGGCTGCCAGACGCAAGTGAAGCCTGCCTGCGAGATGCCGCTCGGTTGCGTCACCTGCTGGAGCCACCAGTGCCAGGTGCTGAGGCCCGACACCTGTTGCCCTCACATCCCTGCAGGCGAGGAGGGCCTCAAGGGTGCTCCACCCCCTGGCGCGGAAAGCATGGGCGGCGGCGGCGGCGGCCCCGGCGGCGGCTTCTCTGGCGGCGGCTATCAGTTTGACGAGGAGGCGGCGCGACACATATTTGAGAACCTGTTTGGCGGCGGGCTGGGTGGGTTTGGTGGGCTGGGCGGCATGGGCGGCGGCGGCGGCATGGGGGGCGGCGGCGGGCGGCCCAACGTGCGCATATTCACCTCGGGACCAGGTACTTCCCAGGGGGGTGGTGCTGGTGCTGGTGCCGGATGGATGCCGTTCGGCTTTGGGGGACAGCCACAGCAGCAGCAGCAGCAGCAGCGCCCACGCAAGCGGCGCCGCCCTGACTTCGAGGGTGAGCGTGCCTGCCTTGCACAACAGGCTGTGCTGCTGTGGCTGCTGTCGGATGTTGAGGGATTTGTGTGCAGCATCGGTGGGCTGCCTGGGGCGTTTGCATGATGTCTTGAGGTGATTGAGGAGGCAACCATGCCTTCTGTGTGTTGGGCGAGTCTTGAGGATCCAAGCTGGCAGCGTTTTGCTTCCTGTGCTGCTGCCTTTCATTGTTGGTGCACGCTGCTTCCGCCTGGGTCTCCAACACCTTGTATGCTGGAAACTCCTCGGACTTCTAAGAACGTTTCTGCTCTGCAATCATTGCAGGTGGTGGCGCACCCTTTGGCGGCTTCAGCAGCAGGGGCGGCATGGGAGGCATGGGCGGAATGTTTGGTGGTGCGGAGGAGGATGAGGACGGAGGGATGTATGGGTGAGTAGTACGAAGAAACCAGTCTTTGCCATTGCTTGCAGTATAATGATGCCGTCAGTCGCTGTGAGCTTGCCTGGGGCCATGAGACTCCATGGCTACTGAGGCTATTTTTGCCTTGTGTCCAGCCCCTCGCGGATGGCAGGCTGTTGGCAAGAACCAATGCTGTCTGCTGGGTCAGCGGGCTTCGTCGCTTGACTGGCGTTGGCAGGGCTGCACGTTTCACTACCTTGTGAAGGGAGTTTGCAAGGGTGGCCTTTCATACTGCCCGGCCATGGCCATGGGGTGACAAGACGTGGGCCACTCCTTGCAGGGGGTATGGGGGCGGGGGCATGCCGGGCGGCTTTGGGGGCGGGCAGAGCTTCCGGCGGGGGGCACCGCCAGCCCCGCAGCAGGTCGAGGTGCCGCTGAAGCTGACATTGGAAGAGGTGAGAGTGACGGGGCCTACTAAGTTTGGTGACCGGGGCAGACAGGAACAGGAAGAGGTTGTTGAGGGAAGGGGTGGGGGGGGGTTGGGGGGGGGGACGTAAGGGTTGTGTGCCTCTCTGCTTAAGGCACTGTGTCCGTCCCGGGTGGGCTTTGAGGAGTGGGGCTCCCTGCAACAACAACAACCTTCTTGTTTTCTGTGAGACCCTGCCCTTTTGTTTGACGCTCTGGCTTTTTGAAACACACACCATCAGTGATGATGCCCTTGGCCCTGTGCAGCTCTACACCGGCTGCACCAAGCGGCGAAAGGTCACGCGCAACATAATCGACTCGGCGTCTGGAAAGAGTGTACCAGTCGAGGAGACGCTGGAGATCCCTGTCAAGCCAGGTGAGGCGCACACCCTGCACTGCCCTCATCCAGTAAGTACCGCTGTTTGCAGAACGGCCGTGGGTGCGCCCAGTCGTCCGCCGCGCTTGACACGTTCTTGCCAGTTATCGGCCATTCTGATGGGCAAGTGGACAAGTACAGCTCTGTGCTCCACCATGCTGCCTTTCCCTGCCTACTGAAGGGGAGATGGACAGCTACAGCCCTGTGCTCCATCATGCTGCCTTCCATTAATATTGCTGGTAAGTCATTGCTGATTGCCGTGTGCAGGCTGGAAGGAGGGTACCCGCATCACATTTGCTGGCAAGGGGGACGAGCTGCCGGGGCGACCCCCGCAGGACGTGGTCTTTGTAGTGCAGCAGGCAAGTGGCAGGGAGCCGATTGATCACTCCTGCACCTTGCACTTCTGACAGCAAGGGAGCAGGACAGCAGTGTGACCTGGGGCGGCAGTTGGGAATGTTTTGTTTGGGCCCAGTACTGGTGCCCTGTCAGGGGAGGAAGCATGCGAGACAGCCTAAGGGCCCCCTAAGGGTTGAGGCATGTGGAATGCCTGGTGCCTGCTCTCCTCGGCAGCTTATGCAAGAAGAGTAGTGTGCGGAATAAGCTTTCCAAAAACCTAGAAATCAAGATAGCGGATGGCTCAGAGAGTCACCATGGTTGGGAGTTGGAGGTGGCGGGGGAGCGTGTTCACTGTCTGGCTCAGGCTTTTATCTGGCTGGCCGGCCCTACACTCCTTGAATTCATCTCCATTCAACTCCTCTGCAGGTGCCACACCCCCACTTCAAGCGGCACGGCGACGACCTGGTGGTAACAGTAGGCATCCGGTTAGACAAGGCGCTGTCCGGGGGCACCATTGATGTGCCCACTTTGGATAACAGGGTGCTGAGGATACCATTGAAGGAGGTAAGCCGTGGCAGGGAGACAGTGCCTACAGGCTGGCGTGTTAGATGTGTAGCTCGGCTTGGGTGCCTCCACTGGCATTGGCGTGATGTGCTCAAATGTGGTGTGCTAAGGGCTGGTATGTTTGGTTGACGTCCCAGGGTATGTGAGTCTGGCCGGGTAAGGCCTTTGTGCCGTCTGTGTGAGACGGAGCTGTAGCTGGGCACAGGGAAGAAGGTTGGGACTGCTGGTGGGCAGGCAAGAGCCATTCTGTCATCTAGCAGGAGTCCCGCTAACCTTGCCTGCACCGCTTGGGCCGCCTGTTGCACTGCAGGTTGTGACTCCCATGCATGAGCGGCTGGTGAAGAATGAGGGCATGCCCATCAGCAAGCACCCGGGGCAGAAGGGCAACCTGCGGGTGCGGTTTGAGATCGAGTGGCCCAAGAGGCAGCTGAGCGAGAGCGAGGGCCAGCAGCTTCACCGCATGCTGGCTGACAAGTACTGAGGGGGGCCTAGTCCAGTGCAGCATCGAGTCCAGTGCAGCAGGGCAACGTCACCAGGCCGTGCTGCTGCGAAGCCCCACATGTGGGACCTATTGAGGGGAATGCACGGTATCAGATGAAGATGTGGCAGGGCGCAAGAGCAGTGGTTGCCCCACAAGAGAGGGTGGTTCATAGCAGAGTGCTGTCGTTCGCTGAGGTGGCTTTCGTGGGTTATAATCTAGGCAACACGCCTGGCGTCAGCTGGCTCGCGTGAGCTCGCAAGTAGCGCTAGGCTGGATAGTTTTTTTCTGCTACCTCAAGCGACTTGCTACTTGTGCTTCATTCTCATGCTGCCTTCTCCTGCTGTGCATGCTGTAACAATGAAACAATCTGGTGTCCTACTTCTCGGCCTCTGGTGTGTGGCAAGGGATAGAACTGGTGCAGGGCCTGAGGCCTTGTGAGCTGCGTATCAACAATAGGCACCTGTGAACTGTTGTGCTACCTTTTTTTGTTGACATTGCTGTAAAGTTACAAGGGTGCTAGCAATGTACTGTTGCATGGACGTCATGTGTTTAGGTGGACGTTTACTGGGAAGTTGTCCAGTGATGCCTAAATTCTCACGTTGAAGGTTAGTTTTTGATTTGATGTTTCCATGGCATTGCATAGGTGGTGCAATGATAACACTCTGACGCACCTCGCTATCAAACGGATGCTGATACATTAGGCTAGGTTGACTGTACTTAGAAGCACACTGTCATTGTTACCAGTCAAGCTGTAGCTAGTCAAGCTGACAGGAGTTAAAGTAGTCACAAGTTGCCACTTGGGTCGCAGGGAAGACCAACAATGTGCAAGGGCAAGGGCGCCAATGAGGGTGCACCACGTTCCAGTCAAGTCGACTACTAGATAGTATCTTCCCTTACTCTCAAGTGCTAGCTCCTCACGAGTGCACTTCACGTTTCGGTGGGCTACCCACGGTACCCCTCTACACACTTCAGGTGCTCATGTCCTACAAAGCTAAAGCCTGCACTACTGGCATTATGAACCTCCTGCCTGCACAGAGCTACACTGTCACCAGAAAAGTAATACTGGGCAGATGTCACCAAATGCAAAAGTCTTGCCCTCGACATTTGCTCAGTCACACCTGGCACGCCTTGTCTGATGTTCATAGTCTCCCCAAGATGGTCACAGTCGCCTTGCCTGCCTATGTCGCAAGCTTGCTATCGTCAGAAAACTGATAGTGTGAGGACATCATTCACGAGCGACACAACGGTCAAGGTGTAGCTCACGGAGTCGGACCTGCAGCAGGACACACATTCAACCGTCCTTGCATCATTCAAACTCTGCATTGCCGCTGGTGTGTCCCGCTATATGCTGGGTGCACAGTCTCTACATCCAACAGTAGCTGGGGCTGCACAGGGGCAACAAGTGTCCAGCAGCCGCCAGTGCATCAACCCTGGGTTCCACCGAATGAAGGTCGAGCATAGAGTGTTGCACACTACGTGCAGCAAACACACCCATGCAAAGGCTGGTCTTAAATGAAATGCCCGGCTGAGTCCCATGCACCAGTAGCGCCGCGGACAGGACCCAAGCCAGCTGGCCAAGTCTCACAGGTAACCATCCTCTCACACACACCCAGCAGGCCATGCATGCAGCTTTCCAGCCTAGCACAGACTAGACATTGGATGAGCATCACACCACCTCGGGCACGGTGCCACTGCTGGCTTGCCCCACCCTCCGCGTCTCAGACAGGCCACCCGTCCCACATCAACTCAAAGGCTGCAGTAAAAAAGATAGCGTAGCTACAATAGACACTCGCAACTCACCTGTAGAATCCGACAGCAGTGGCGTACACATCCAGCAGGAAGTAGTTCTGGCCTTGCAGGCCAGCGAGCAGCCCCGCGTCCACAGCCACTGTGACAGAAGTGCTAGTAGTAGATGAGTCAGCCAGGGTCACCTCCGAGAGCACCGAGTTGTAGAGCCGCCTCTGTCTGACCACGTAGTACAGCGTAGTGCCGTCAGGGGCACCTGGCTGTAGCTGCAGGCTCATGCTGAGGCTGGTGCTGCTGCCGGCTGCCGCTGCCAGCGTTGGAGCTGCAAATAGAGGCCCCACGGTGCTCAGGTCAGCTGAGAAAGGGTTGGCAGCCTTGCGCACAATCCCCCACCACTGGGCAGTGGCTGGGGTATAGCCGGGGGCGGAGCCAGTGACTGTCATGCGGCAGGAGGAGCCCACGTCCAGGTCGGAAAAAGACACTGCCTGGGAGACAGACAGGGAAGTGGTGGCGCCAGAGGCTAAGGCTGTGTACCGCGTGCCGCCGTAGTCCCACCTGTTTGAAGGGGGAACAGCAGCAAGCACTTCTGGTGCGGTGGCATTTAGGGGCAGTAACTGGCGCAGGGAGCTTTCAATCGATGCCAGGAGACCTAGGCTATGCGAGCGGTCAGATAACTGAGAAGGAGACCCTGCAGAAGCGGAGTGGGGATAATGCCGGCACTGCGGAGCATACCACTGGCCCTCTCAGTGACAGCTGACCCCAGACCGTGCGGTACAGGAGGTTAGACCACCTCATCTACACATGGAATAGCAGCAATATTCTGCCTGATTCCAGAAGAAAGCCTGCCAACACCCAGGCTCTGCAGCACTGGCCGTGCTACTCACTCGGCGATGGACCAGGAGTAGTTGAACCCGCTGGGCGCCGCCGAAGCTTGGGACCAAGCAAACCCCAGCACTGTGCCCGCTGTATTGAGGCTGACAGCCTGCAGGGTAGCAGGCAGACTACTACTCATCGTGCATACACAAAGTGCACCGCTCATGTAGAGCTGCACGCTATCAAAGCTGACGTGACTTGCATGCGCTGCTAGCGTAGAAGATTCGCCTTCCAAGCTGCAGAGGACCAGCCACCACGACAGCGCTCCATTTATGAATTTGGACACTGAGCCCGCATGCCCAGTATGGATGCCTATGCCTGGGCAAGCGACGCTCCTGAGCCTTTTTGCCTCGAAGTGGAGCCCCGCCCC
>BBXU01001115.1:0-32381 GCA_001598975.1 Parachlorella kessleri | reverse complement strand
ACCCCCCACCACACACACACCACCACCACCACAGACACACATACACCCACCCACCCACCATTCACCCATAGGTGGGTGACGAGTTGCTTGTAATGCCCAGCTGTGGGAGCATAAGCGGACATGTTCTGATATAGCTTACCCCTCCTCTGTTCGCACTACCTGCCACCGTTGCCAATTAGATAGTGTGTCCAAGCAGGCCAAGCAGAACATTCCTGCAGGCCTAGATATCAGGACAGGACGACGTCCCATGAGCCCAACAGACACTGAAAAGGTAACTGACCCTATGCAACCGCTAGTGATATAAGCGCTGTTGCAGGCTTTTATAGACTACCAAGGAGTGGACGCGCAAACGGATACAGCAACTATTGATGCAAAGCAGCAACTGATTTAGGAGCAGGCACAGTAGGACTTTGACGAAGTAACAAGTGTACGCTGTAGGACACAATGGGAAAACTCCAAAATCACCAGCACCGTAAGTTTTCGCCTGCATGGCTGCTGCTGGACAAAAATAACAGCGCAATGAGAAACAAGTCGATTCCAAACACTCGGTTTTACATGACAGACTTGTACAAGCACCTTGACTACCCAATCAGCCTAGTTCAGCCTGCAACCAATCACTTTCCTAGCAACCTCTGTACTGAGGAGGCGCAAACAGGGCGGGTACAGTCCTTATGAACCCCTGCATGACCCCAGGACTCCACACACCTCACATTCTGGGCTTTCAAGACTCTGCGGGGGTTGTTCCACTCTCAGCAGCATGCAGTTTTGCAGGCTGGGCCTCCTTGTCTTGCTCCTCAAACAGCTTTGCCCGGCAAAGGGGGCAGGCACTGTCCAGCATCTGTAAGCAGTGGCACAGGCCAACCGCTGAGTGCGCTGCGGATGGCACTTTATCTATGCGCTGGAACGGGCTGCAGATTGCACCAGCTTTCTATGTTTGAAGCAGGTTTTCATGAGAGGGCGCCAAAGTGCCGCTCCAGGGCACTGCAGCCCAGGTTACCGCAGGAAAGAGAGTGCCCACGACAGCACACGACCAGTGGGACCTCATTGCTGCACTCCAATACACGCTGGGGACATGGCATCATGCAAGGCCGTCCTGCTGCACTGCGCACACCTGGGCTTCTATAAGTCTCGTAAGACAACCCCTGCAGAGGCCATGGTTGCATAGGAAATTGACCCAGTGCCGCCGCTTCTTGATTGCAACGAGACACACGGGGCATTCCTGAGGTTGAAAAGTGGCCGGGCTGGCGGGGCAGCGTGCCTTGAGATAAACGCCATTCAGTTGCTTGTCCCCTGCAGCCCATGAACCAGCTTGCGCTGAACCATTGCTGAGGAGCCCTCTGCCGCTGAACCAGTGACAGTGTGGACACCCATGTTCCAAAGTAGTCAGTACCCAGGCCAACAAGTTTTCAAAGGTGCGTTAGGAGCCGGTCTGGATACCTGGTATCAAGCAGGCCCTGGCGGGCACCATGCCCCGCTGAAAGGCTAGCCTGAACGCCACTGCTTTAAATAGTACAAGGGCCAGATACCCTAGGATAGCCAAGCCGCCAAGTCCCGCAAAGACAGGCCACCTGCAGTTTGCCAACGAGTTGCCAGTGCAGAGTATTTTGCTGCAAGCACGGGGCAGGGCTTTGGTTGCAAGGGGATTTCAGCGGCACTGCCAGGACCCACCAGTTGAAGCAACTGCCACAGTCATATCTCTGCTTCGGCACTTGCAGCAGTACACGCATTGATATTATGAAGGGCTGGTCCTGCACCTGAAGCGAAGCAGAGGTTCAACTCCTACCCATACATGGCTACTCCTAGCACCTTGGCTGGAACGCACCAAGAGTTGCCACAGCGCGAGAACTTTTGAAAAGGCATTTGGCACCCACCCACCCAAAGTCGCTTCAAAAGCAAGTGCAGCGAAGTTACAGCAGTCACAAGCAGTGCATTGCGACAGGCGACTTTGGGTGCTTATTACAAGTACCCCTGGTACTTAGCTGACCTTAGTGACTCTCAGCTTGTGTAGGTGTACCCAGGAACTGCCCTCAGTCGATTCCCAGATAGCTCTGGGTCTCGGCAGCCAGCACCGCTGTGTTGTGTCTGGACGGTACGCCAGTGACTGTCACGCGGTACCGGCAAAACCAACCTCGGTTGTCTGCCAGCACCTTACTATTTGCAAACGACAGATCACCCATGCCTGGCCAGGCTAGCCCAAGAAACCTCTCATATCCACACGCACGAGACAGCGTACCATCGCAACTTGTTACCGACCCATCAACCCTAGGATTCCTGCCAACCTCCTTCGAGTGACTAGAAAGCCAGCATGAAGTAGTTCCTACTTCCTCCAAGCAGTGGAACGAACCCAGTCATAATGCTTGCTTGTATCACAGCCAGGCCTTGAGCACAGAGGTTAGCCTAGCTATAACCTATACATCAAGAAACGTCACAAATGGGCATCCAGGTGCATGTCCAGGTGCCAAGTTGCCGGGAATGAGGTGCCACCGTGGCAGGTTCAAATAGGACATGGGCAAATGAATGAAAAGTACAAGTGGTTTGATAGACGTGACACGACTCGTTGTCAGGGATGGCTGACGAAGGGCGCGGCAGGCGGCAAGTGGGCCGTAAAGGGGGCGCCCAAGCCAAGTCTGCACTAGCAGAGTTGGCTGAGCTGCGCAAGTCTGGTGCCAAAAGAGCTGATCGCTTTGAAATCAAGGAAGAGGCGGCAGTATACGACGTCGTGGACGAAGAGCAGTATGCCCAGCTGGTGCAGAAGCGCCGGGAGGAAGGAGGTGCGCTAGGAAAACAAAATAACAAAGGGAATAACAAAGAAGGGAATAACAACGAAGGGAAAGAGGACACTGACGGAAACCAGCATCAGTGCATGCAGCACTGCCTCACGTGCCCCGGCCAGCAAGGTGCCTGTACAGGCGCACCGTGAAACGAAATTTACAGTCCAGAATCAAGCCTAGATGTACTTCTGGGCATCTCTTGCAGGAGGGTTTGTCATTGATGAAGAGGGACTAGGCTATGACGATATTGGTGAGGAGTTTGACTGGGGCAAGGCTGACGAGGAGAACGCAGCGGGCAATGAGCCCAAACAAGGGGGCAGCAAGGCTGCTTCCCAGAAAGGTGCGCATGCCATATGGGAGCAAGACACGATAAGCCCCTAGCAACATACAGCGGACTCTACCTGGTACAACCTGGTGGTAAGTGCAGTCGCCGGTCAACAAGAGGTTGTGGCCAAGTACAGCACTTGCCAACAGATACCGAGGGTGGAACCCTGTGGCAGCCCAGCTGAAAGACACATCAACCCAACAAGTCATGTAATTGGACGCAGGCATTGGGGGAGGGGCCAAGCGCAAAGCGACTGAGCAGCCAGTGCCAGGCGCCCGGGCTAAGATGGCGCAAATGTTCCAGACAGCAGCCCTCAAAGCGCGGCCAGCAAAGCCGCTGGATGACGCCGCGGCTGATGCCGCCCTGGATGATGTGCTGGCAAACCTTGATGCTTCCAACAAGTGAGATTCTTGGCAGCACCATTCGGACCCCATCAAGAGATGGTGTCTACTAGCTATCAACAAGAACTTGACGGCCTCGAGGCACCCCTTTGAGGATGCCAAGCCAGGATTTGCTTGCACGTATGCTGTGGGTCACTCTGGCACCTGCACCTCACTGACCTGGTAGCTCGCTGCAGGCCTGCTGTTGCCGGCTTTGCTCGCAAGGCCACAGCGCTGCACCGTCCCGCACAGCCAGCAGCCCGCCCTGCCCCTGGCAGGCGACCAGCAGTGACAACCGCAGCACTGGTAACACCCCGGCCAGCAGCACACTCTGCAGCCAAGCCAGCAGCGAGGCCTCATGCGTACACAGCGATGTTGGCACGGTCGGCGCCCGCAACGGAGCAACAGGCTGACGAGCAACAGGACCTCATGGATGAGGACCAGGCCATGCCAGACCTGCCAGACTTTGCAGGGGATGATGAGCATGACTGGGGCAACCAGGGCGCAGATACAGCAGCGCAGCAGGGTGGCGAGGATGGTGGTGCTGCTGCCCTGGACGAGGCTGATAAGCCTCAAGTCCAGGCAGAGGAGCGCACGCCGGCCGGGCACGGCTCACAGCAACATGCGCAGGAGGTGAGGTGGCCTGCGCTCGCTAGGGAGGCATGTCAGCTGGTTTTTGTCACTTGATGGCAAAGGGCTCCGAGATTTTCTGCCAAGATTTGGAATCTGCACCAACCGTCACCAGCGTCCCTTGTCCTATGCCCATCATGTCTTGTAACCCACGTAACCCCTCCACACCAACTATCCCGGGCTGCACACCCGTGTGCAGGCTCCTAACACTGAGGGTCCCAGCAGCAGGGGTGCAGCTGGCGCAGCCGCTGCCAAGACCCCTTGGAAGACCCCCGCCCCTGTCTTTGCTGACCCCAAGACGCCCGGCACTGCCGCCCCAGCCTCTGGCTGGCAGCTGCTCTACGACGGGGCCGGGGAGACAGGCGAGGCAGGTACAGGTGCTCAGAACGGGGCCACGGAAGCTACCACACCGTCGGGTGCAGCAGGGGCAGCAGAGCCTGCGGCGGAGGTCCAGCACCAGCAAGAGTGGCGGGATGACGGCACACTGCCAGTGGACAAGGATGGGGTGCTGGCCTTTTACCTCATCGATGCCCATGAGGAGCTGGCACAGCCAGGGACAGTCTTCCTCTTTGGCAAGGTGCGGACCGCCTTGGTTGTGTTGGGAGCACGCTATATCCAGTACCCACCCGCTCGTGTCGACATGTAGCTTGGGCGGCGCGCCACCTGTTCGGTGCGTTACTCCATCTACTTCCTTCCAGGCTTCCTGTTGAGTCCACTGATGAGACAAATGTTGTAAGCCCACACACCTGGTCCACAGCAGGGTGGTGCATGCCGATAGCAAGCCAGTGAGGCATTGGCCGATGCAGGCTTAAAGCTTCTTCAGGCATGCTGTTAACTCCCTGATCTGTCCATGCAGGTGTCCCAGGAGGGCCACCACATGTCCTGCTGCGCAGTAGTACGGGGCATGCAGCGCAACCTGTTTGTTGTCCCACGGGAAGAGGTTACCTCGGATGAAATCTCATGCCTTGAGGCTGCCGCTGCCACTGACCCTGACGCCCGCAGGAAGCTCATTCCACTGCTGCACGTGAGCTGCCTCAGCCATGTCCCTAACCTTGGCCTAGTGAGACAACCCTTCACAAGAGATGTGTGACACAGTGGTTTAACGCGTGGCAGCACTAGTGGGACACAGGCATGCTGCAATGGGTCTGAGCAAACCCGACCTGGCCAGGAGTCCACAACCCTCCCTAACCAGGCTGGTGGTGGGGAGGGGTGCGGTCAAGTAGCTGTCAAGTAGCCTGCCATCTTTCTTACCACCTCTGCCAAGATCATGGCTATCCGCCACGGAACACCGCTAGACTGACTTTCACCTGTGCTCTGCTGTTGATGTTCAGCAAGCCTTCAGCGGGGTGAAAGCCGAGGTGCGGCAGCTGCTGTCCAAGCACCAGGTTACCCAGATGACCATGAAGCCCGTCAAGCGGGAGTACGCCTTTGAGGATCCCAATGTGCGGCATGGCAAGCAATGGGTGCTCAAGGTAAGGGGCGGACAAGAAGTAAGGTAGCTGTCCAGCAGGACATCCATGGGTTTGACTGAGGGCTATGGCGGTTCCACATTTTGTGTGCTAAAGGGGCATTGCAGTATGTACTGCAAATCTGATGATATGTCTATGAGCACAGTTGCTCATGAGGCCTGCAGTCTTGCATAGCAGTGTGAGTAAACTGCAGTTATGTCACCAGCCTTCTGACTAGGGAAGCGTACGCGAACAGGCACCCAGTCTTCAGCCCTAATGGGTGCGGTTGAAACCACCTTAGCTCCATTGCGCTTGCTTGCAATACCTTATACTTGCCAGCCCTGCACACCTCTCTTCTAGGTCAAGTACCCCGCCACCCAGCCCTCGCTGCCGCTGGGAGTCTCGGGGCAGACATTCTCAGCTGTCTTTGGCGCCAATCAGTCCAGCCTGGAGGCGCTGATGCTCAAGCGCCGAGTCATGGGGCCTGGGTGGCTGGCGCTCAAGCACCCTCGCAGGGTGGACTCTCAGGCGCAGGTGAGGTTCTAGGATGGGTGTGGTCAAACTCAAGAGGAGCCCCTGCAAGGAAACCAGCGGCTGGATACATGGTATCCGCCCCCAGATGCTTCTGTCCGGCCTCAATGCGCTGGAGCCAAAGCATCTGCTTTTATCAGGGCAGCCAGGGCGGCTAAGTCCTGGTCTACAAGGACGCTTGACCAGTTAACCAGCTGTGGCGACATTTTTGCAGCTTTGCGCAGAAATGTCTGATATCCTCCCTACCTGCAACAGTGTGACAATGGTAGACAAGCGTATGCAAGCTCGCCTCTATCTTTGTGTTCAGGTGTCCTGGTGCAAGCTGGAGGTGGAGGTTGATACACACAAAGCGCTCATGGCAGGCGGCTCTGATGTGTACAACCGGTGGGTGAGGTGCCTGCGATCGCATTTTAGTGCAGTCTCAGCTGCAATTTTGCAGCACTGCTGCTTGCCAAGAACGTGAGAATAACAGAGCGTGAGACAGTTTGCCATGTTTAGGAAGCAGGAGGCCCTTTCAAATAGTCTGGGGAAGGCTTCTGCAACCTTTGCAGGGAGGCCCCACCCCTGACCATGGCGTCCCTAAGCCTGAAGACCATTATCAACCCCCAGACTGCGGCCAACGAGGTTGTGGCAGCCTCAGTGGTCTATCTGACCAAGGTAGGACTGCAAAACACAGCCACATGGGGCAGGGTAGCGGGTCGCTCCTGGTCAGGTAACAGCTAGGTTAACGCGGCTTGCCGGCTGTCCATATCCTACGGCGTGCACTGAATCTGGACCAAGGCAAATTGTCGAGGTATGCGTTGTGCCTGCTTGACCTCTGAGATACATGGAGCGTCGCACGGCGGGGCAGCGAAGGGACAATGCCCCTTGGAGCTACAAGAGATCCTCTAAAGGATGTGTATCAGAAAGGGTGTTCCCTTCTCATCCTATACCGATCCTCGTGGCATTTGCAGGTGAAGACTGATGGTCCCATGTCCCAGGAAGAGTGGAACAACCCACGCGACCTGCGCCACTTCTCATGCATCCGCAAGCTGGACAGCCAGACCTTCCCAATGGGTACGGGCTCCAGCACCTTGCTGCCTCCTCCTGTCTGGCCTATACTTCTGTGCCTGCATGCGCTTACTTTCTTGCGAGGCGCTGAGACAGGCAGCCAGCTTTGCCGTGGGGAGGCGCCGGCTCCCTGCAATAACAGGGCGCACAGCCTGCCTGTCAGGTTGGGGGGGGGGGGGGGGCGGCTGAGCTGTTCTTAAGTTCTTACTACCCAGCGTGAGGTGGGCAGGGTGACCTTGTGCTGACATCCCAGGTCTGGTGTTGCAGGCTTTGATGGGGAGGTCCGCCAGGCCAACCAGTCTGAGCTGGGCAGGAGGAATGGCGGCAACATGCTGGCGGTGCAGGTGGGACTGCTCATCACTAGGAAGAAGAGCTTGGAAAGAAGAACACTTATGCCCCAGTGCCAGGTGTTGCAGTTTGGCACCTGGTTCGCATGATAGCGACTTGAAGCGCACATAGGAGCAGAGAACCCAGCCAGGTCACTGATGTGGGTGGCAGTCGTACTGGCGACACGCTGTTGGTCATCACGGCTGCCGCCCAGCCAGGGAGCATGTTTTGCTAGCCTACGGTGCGTGTTGGTGTGTGCCGCTGCCAGGCAAACGAGCGTGCCCTGCTGACCTACCTCCTGGCGCGGCTACGGGCGGTGGACGTGGACGTGTTCGTGGGCCACAACTTTGCGGCTTTTGACCTGGATGTGCTTCTGCACCGCCTGCAGCACCACCGGGTATGAGGGGTTGGGAAGGGGTGTTATGGTGCGGACGCAATGTAGCCTGCCAACTGGCAAGGCTCCTGTGATTTGGTCGAACAACCCAGCTAGGTAGATGGAGCGGCTTCTGTGCTTTGAAGTGCATCAGAGTAAAAGCTAGCGAGCGTAAACCTGCTAAGCAGTGAGAAAAAGCATTGCAGGGGGCGAAGGGGAACTCCTGCAAGGGGTAACAAAGGATTGCACCGTTTGGCGTGGCAACCAGTACCTGTTCTGTGTAGGTGCCTCACTGGAGCAGCCTTGGCCGGCTAAAGCGTTCCAAGTTCCCCTCGCTGGGAGGGGGCGGCCACACCTTTGGCGGCGGAGCAGGTATGCGCCCTTAGTGGCTTGCAATCGAGTGCAATGCGATCAACTGCCACAGCTGCACTGTGTGGCAGCACCCCTTTATTCCTGATATTCTGTACGTTTCATGGGAGTAGACCGACCTGCTTGCAACGAACCCTGATGCCCAGACCCTGTCACCATTGCTTCGTTCAATGAAAGAGACCACGCATAAAGTACGCCGCATGCCCTGTGCCGACCGTTTGCCACCCGTGTTCCGCTGCCTTGCGAAGTGTTTGGTCCCCACGCCCTTCTAACCTTGGCTGTTTGGCCAATGGTTGCTAGGCGCTGGCGCTCTGTCGGCGGTGGCGGGCCGCCTGCTGTGTGACACATACTTGGCTGCGCGGGAGCTGGTGAGAGAGGTGGACTACACGCTCTCCACGCTGGCTCGCAACCTTTTGAAGCAGGAACGGGCGGAGCTAGCAGCAGCAGATGTGCCTGGTGGGTTGGTGGATGTGATGTGTTGCAATCCTTGGCATGTAGCGGCACAGATGCAAACGTGGTGGATGCCCCTGTCCCGGCTGCATTTGATTAGTAAGTCACAAAGGAGGAGAGGGGTGCAGACCAGTCACCGGGGCTCGACAACCCCGGCCTGACACCGTGTGCCTTCTAGCTGGATATGTGGCCATTGCCTGCAGGACCATAGGAAGCCCCTGCTGGGCGTGACCTTGCTGATGTCTGCTGACTATTCCATGCACGTTGCTGTGCAGGCAAGTACGAGAGCGCGGCCAAGCTGGTGCAGCTGGTGCGGCATGCCGAGTCGGATGCCTGGCTGGCCATGGGCCTGGCCTTCTTCCTGTCAGTCCTGCCCCTCACCAAGCAGCTGGTAAGGTGCAGGGGAGTGGGGCTGGCTGGGGCCGGGGCTGCAGCGTCGATGTCAGTCGCACTGTCGCATGGCCAGGCGGGTAGCCAAGCCTGTGCTGAGCATAGGTTATATGAGCTTGGGGGCTTGGAAACGCAGCCAGGGGCATGGGGATGCTGAGGAGCGTTGTAGGCACGGCTTGATTTTCAGGGACAGTGGCCTTGCTATCTTCACACTGTGTTGACACGAGTGTGGGATCAAGGCCAGATCTGGGTGTCATTGAAGGTTCGACCCTCTTCAATGTGCCACTGGCCGTGGTGAGATGCGCTGCCTGGCCCTTTCATGCATAAGGTTCTGCTGGGCTGCTTGCCCGTTGCAGAGAGCGCCCAGCTGATATAGCAACCAACTTCATCCAGCTGTTGTCCTCCCTTTCAGGCGGCGCTGTCAGGGTCCCTTTGGAGCAAGGCACTGCTGGGGCAGCGTGCCCAGCGCATCGAGATGCTGCTGCTGCACGAGTTCCATGACAAGAAGTTCCTGCTCCCGGACAAGCTGTCTATCAAGGTGGGTGGGCAAGCTGGAATGGGTATCAAGGGGGGCTATTCCAGCTTAAAGGCTGGCTCCCAGTTTGCCAGCAACTTTCCCTCAGCCAAGGGGTGACATCCATTTCTTATTATGAGCTGGAGTGCCCTGATCACATGTTGTAGTGCGAGAGAAGTCCAACCTCCATGTCCCACCTGTTACACGGGGAAATGTTTGCTTGTTTACCTTTGTGGTCTTTGCGCAGGACAAGGACAGGCTGGCCAAGCTGGGCGCTGCTGGGGAGGAGGTGGAGGGTGGTGCTGCTGAGGGGGCAGAGGGCAAGCCTGCCGGCAAGAAGAGCAAAGGGCCGCAGTACGCAGGTGAGGCCGTGCATGCACACTGTTGGGTTTCTGCGTTTCCCATGTCGCACGCCCTGTACAGCATCAGACGTCAGCAGGATCGCATACTGTGTAACAATGTCATGCTTGTCGGAGCCGGCCTTCCTCTTTGGGCAAGATGACACAACCCCACCATTCCCTACCCACTTCTCCTCTGGCCCCTGCCACTTCAAAACCTGCTAAGAGAACTCTGCAACTCCCTCGTGCGCACTGCTGTGATGAATGGTCTTGCCCACACGCCCGCCCTCCCCTGCCTAAGACGTCACCCTCATTGCTTGCTTGCAGGTGGCCTTGTGCTGGAGCCCAAGAAGGGCTTGTACGACCGCTTTGTGCTGCTGCTAGACTTCAACTCGCTGTACCCCTCCATCATCCAGGAGTACAACATCTGCTTCACCACCGTGGCGCGGCCTAAGGTTATTGAGTAACCCTTGGGGAGCGTTTGTTATGTGTGGTGGCCCTGAGGTGCTTAGCTGCACGCTGTGGTTAGGGCCGTGCTGTGCTGTGCCTGTGTTCATGTGTGTCTGGTAGCTCCCAGCTCGTACAACCACCATGCTGACTGGAAGGGGCCCGCGAAGCCTGGCTGCTTTTCGGTGCTCAGTCCAGCGCTGGTCATGCATTTATGTAGTGATAATGGCATCACTGATCAACCCTTCGTGAGCTGTGACATGCCGCCTGCCCTGTCACCCCTTCCCACCCACCAGTCCCACGTCAACTGGCCCTGCGGCCTGTCCCGGTTTGGTGCAGGACGGCAGCATCCCCCCTCTGCCGGAGCCTAGCGAGGAGATGGCTGTGCTGCCGCGCGTCATTCGCGCGCTGGTGCAGCGGCGGCGCACGGTGAAGGACCTCATCAAGAGCGAGCGAGACCCTGTGCGGCGGCAGCAGCTGGAGATCAGGCAGCAGGCAAGGACGAGCATGCAGGCGCTCTTCAGTAGACAGTGGACAGAATATTGCCTAAGAAGACCACCCTGGGCCGTGCCTGACAGTTTTCTTCAGGCTGATTCCTCAGTGATCTGTGGTTTCCCGTTCCGCCCCTCCATTGACCTTGCCACTTTGTCTGAGCTTGTGTCAAAAGTCCAGCTGACATCCTCGGCCTACCCTCCCTTCGCACACTTCCATGCAGGCACTCAAGCTGACGGCCAACTCCATGTACGGCTGCCTAGGCTTTGGGAACTCCCGCTTCTATGCCAAGCCGCTGGCCGAGCTGACCACTGCCCAGGGCCGAGAGATCCTGCAGTCCACGGTGGATCTGGTGCAGGCTAACCTTGGGAAGGAGGTGAGTGCTCCTGGTGCTCTCAAGCAGCGCTAGTGCATCGCCTCCTGTATGCAACGAGTGGGTGGGTGGGTGGGGCAAGCAGGTGCGTGCTCATGGTGCTCTCAAGCAGGCTGAGGAGCTTCCGCAGAAGGGCACAGTCTCCCGCATGCATCGAGTGGTGGGGTGGTGGGTGGGGCAGCCAGACTGCTTCGGTGGTGCCGACTTTAGAGCATAAAGTGTCATACACTTTTGGCAGGCGGTACGTGCAGCTGGTTTGCCTTGTTGGTTTAATCCCAAGAATCTCTGTTGCAAAGCATGCTCAGCTTCTCTGCCCTGTCTTTGGCAGGTGATCTATGGTGACACCGACTCCATCATGATCTACACTGGCAGCGACAACCTGGGGGAGGTGGTTAAGCTGGGACAGGCCATCAAGAAGGAGGTAAGCAGCTTACCCAAAAATGCGAATCAGTTGTGAAAGGTGCCAGGGCTGACTTGCAGTGGCACCTGTCTTGCTGTGGTGTGGCTTTGCAAGCACTGGGACAGCCAGAGCAGTCGGTCAGGCCGTCGCCTGCAGGACATGTTCTGCACTTGCAAGGGTAGCATATATGCCAGGTCATCGCTTGGCACTCAATTGTAGTCAATAGACCCGAAGTTGCTTGCAGGTTAACAAGCGTTACCGCCTGCTGGAGATTGAGATGGATGGCGTGTTCAAGTGCATGCTGCTGCTCAAGAAGAAGAAGTATGCCGCTGTGAAGATCGAGCTGGCGCCCGATGGCAGGCAGCTAGAGGTGAGCTAAGTGGGTGGGAGCTTTGGAAATACTGCCAGGAGCCTAGATGGGTGGCAAATGTAACACAGGAGGCTGCAAAGTCCCCAATCTTTGAAGAATGCAAAGAGCGCTCACCACTTTAAAAAGTCTAGCATGTCTGTTGTGCAGGTCATGGAGCAGAAGGGGCTGGACATTGTGCGCCGTGACTGGTGCCCCCTGTCCAAGGATGTTGGCAACTTTGCGTTGAAGGAGATACTTAGTGGGCGACCACGTGAAGAGGTGGTGGAGGCTATCCACGCACACCTGGAGGACGTTAAGGGCAAGGTAGGGGCTTCCTGTCCGTCCTGACATGCATGCCACCCTCCCTGGGCCACCACAAGTTTTGGAATCTGTTGCCTTGGCAACTCCCACCAAATGAAATGGCTTTTAAGCCTGGCCCGTGGGTTTTCATGGCCACAAAGCAGGTCTGGCGCAGCTGGCACGCTCGCAAGGCTGCTGTTTACCCTCCTACTGCCGTAAGTGCAGCTGCCTTCCTTGGTCTGTCAGCTTGCCCACCCCAGGGAAAGCTTCTGCTGCCCCCTCAGGTGCTGGGCGATGCTGTGCCCTTGAACAAGTATGTGATCACCAAACAGCTGACCAAGCGGCCCGAGGACTATCCAGACGCCAAGGCGCAGCCGCATGTCCAGGTGGGTGTGCAAAGCTGCCATTACACCCGTCTGGTTTGATGCCAATGCCAGCTCAAGTCCAACCAGGTCCGGCTCGGCACCCAACCATGCCTGCCTACTACTGCATCTGTGGCAAAATCATATAGTTACAGCGCTGCAAGCAGACCCTCTACCATCGCAGCTTGTCCCATGGATCGAGTTTTAGGCAGCTGGTACAGGAATTTTTGCCTGTAGCACGACTTCAGCTGTGCATGGGTCGTTGCAGTGGGAACTGTGCAAGAGACTGTCGCTGCATGTCGGTGCAGGTGGCACTGCGGCGGCGGGAGGCTGGCAAGCGAGACGGTGTGCTGCCGGTGAGTGCCTGTGGGGCTGCTGCCGGGCTGGAGAGCGGTGCAAATGCAGGACATGGGGAGGGTTTTGCCTGGCGGAGGGTTCGACCCTGCCAACCAGCATTCCTGACTCATCAGGGCAGTGCAGCACTGAATGTAGAAAGCTACCTACGCACATCCAGACTCGTGCCCTGTTGGCTGCAGGGGGAGACGGTGCCGTATGTGATTTGTATAGAGGTGGGGGAGGATGGGCAGCCGCTGCTTAGGGAGGCGAAAGGCCTGGCGGAGAGGGCCTACCACCCAGAAGAAGTCAGGTCCAACCCAGCCCTGCGGGTGGACACAGAGTATTACCTGGCTCAGCAGGTACTGAGGAAGTGTCTTTCGGATGTGCCCTGCTACCGGTTTTCCTGCATGTTTGGTGGCTGGCTGGCCGAGCATGGTGCAGCAGCTGGGCTGGGAGCGGTGGTCTTTCAACCGTGTGGGGCGCAGCTGCCAAGGGCTTGTCAGTCACCATCAGCTGCCTGCAGGCTATGCCCCTGTTGCCAGCGTCTCCTGGTGGCCTTCAAACCCCCACCTGTGCAGCTGTCAATGCTGGTTAATTCAGTGTTGGTGATGAAAGCGTCTGCTTAGGAAGACCCTTGCACGGCTGTTGACCACACCTGACCCTCCCAGCTGGACCCTCCCAGGGCCTTCTTTCCGAACCCGTCCTCCCACCTGTGCGCCGTTGCGCTCCTCTGATGAGCACCGCCCCTGCCCGCCTCGCGGATCCTTCCTTACCGCACCACAACTCACAACCCTGCCTCTTGGCTGTCTCCAGGTGTTCCCGGTGGTGTCCCGCCTCTGTGCTCCTATCAGCGGCACAGACCCCGCCCGTCTGGCTGACTGCCTGGGCCTGGACGGGTCGCGCTACCGCCAGGCCGCCGCTGGTGGCTCGGACGCTAGGGATGACATGCTTCTGGCGGGGGTCGCCTCACTGGATGACGAGGACAGGTAGGAGCGGGTCTGCAATTGCACATGCACAGGAGATATGTGCCGGGATGAACACCGTGTTGCAGTCTGAAAAGATCCAAGGCGAGCTAAGGTGTGCACGTGGTAGTTCCAAGTTGTAGGGTGCAGCCGCAGCTAACAAATCTGCAGTTGTGACACATGAAGATGCACAGTCACAGCAGCTGCTCACACGCACCCTATTCCACATCTCTCACCCATTCCTTGCTGTACTCCCTCACCGTGGTCTCTGCGCCCCTCCGCCCCTGAACAGATACAAAGACTGCGAGCCGCTGCTCCTGACCGGCTCCAACGGCACCCAGTTCCGCTTTCCGGGCGTGCACGAGCTGCTCAAGCCCAACAGCAGCATAGCGGTGGAGGCGGCGCTGCTGCCGCCGGACGGCGTGGGGGAGGCTGTGGATGGCAGCAGGGTGGAGCCGCTGTCACCAGCACAGGTGGCAAACCAGCTGCAGCTGCGCATGCGGGAGTGCATCAGCAGGTGAGGGAGGGTTATCTGTGATACCGCGCGGTGTGGTTGGTTCGCGAGTGTGGCTCCCAGTGCATGGGCTAGTGTGGCTCCCAGTGGAAACGCTATATCAATGGCCATGAGGCCGGCATATCACTGGAAGGTGCAGTTTCCGGGCCGCAGATTATGGCGTATCAAAACTTAATCCTCCAGATGCCTCTCCGGCGCCTTGTAACTGCATGACAGATCCCGCTGATAGTATCGTGCATGTCATGTTATAGCTTTTAATAACTGGCCACCTCTGAGCGAAGAAGTGTACCAGCTGCTCATGTCACAAAGGAGTTTCCCTGTGTCCTTTCAGGTATTATGAGGGCCGCCTGCGAAGTGACGACGAGGTGCTCCCCTGTACCACTCGCAACATCTGCCTGCGGATGCTGCCAGACGGCCGGCCAGGCACTGCTCCACCGGATCCCAAATGCTCTGGACACATGCATGCCGTGTACTCTGAGGCGGCATTGTACACACAGGTCAGTGTTACACAGGAGATATGGCCCTGCTGTGGCTAATGAGAGGAGATGTGGTGGACAACTGGGGTGTGTAGTGATGACCTGGGGCAGTCACATTCGCTACTGTCCCTCATGCTGGTGATGCTTCCCTGGTCACGACATATGCCAGCTAGTGCACAGGGACGCCCTGTAAGGTGCCCCGTGGTGATGGAGAGGAACCAACCCTGCAGTTATGCTAGGTCTTGTGCTGACGGAGAATACTCTTGAAACCATCCTGCATCGTGTTCCTGCATCCCTGGATGGCTAGTCACAGTCCTAATCCTACCCCTTTCTTCAAACTGTCTGCAGCTGTCCTACTACCACCGACTGTTTGACACAGCCGGCCTGGCGCACACACTCAGCAGGGAGGCCCTTCAGGCAGCAGAGGACAAGCTGGCACCCATAGCGCCAGTGCTTCGCAGGGCGGCAGCAGCAGCGGCCAAGCTCAGAGACCGCAGCGGGTATAAGTGGGTGGACCTAGGGTCGCTGTACGGCCGGCTTGCACTGGCCCCACAACGGCAGTCACAGTGACTTCTCTCAGCGCTTCTACATGTGTTAATTGGTTGAGGATGTTGGTTGCTTACATGGTACGACAGCGATGTCTCATGCTTAGGAGGTACTGGCCAGGAGGCAAGATTGAAGCTTGCAAATAGCGTGGATGGCTTGGGAGGGCTAGGCAGGCCTTATACAGGGTGTTTGGGACAAAAACCTAGGTCAGTAAAGCTAACAAATTCTTTTAAACGAGTGCTTCTTTGGGGTTCCTTGGCACATGCCAATATTTCGCCAGCAGAGGAAGTGCTTTTATCTGTGTGCATATATCTCCTCACTACAAAGTTTTGGTCTAGGCAGGAAGCCAACCGATGCACTTTCTTAACACTTGTCTCCCTGGCTGCTAAAGAACTTCGAAGGTCGGTGAATCCCTAGGCCGGTGAGTAAATTCCTGGCTGGGATGAAAGTTGCATAGGGCGTGTGCTCAACGGTGAGAAGCCCTTTGTCACTATCAGATTTTTGCAAAACTGAAGGACGTGTACCCTGGCGACACTGTGGGGCCCAGCGAAAACCTGGTGTTCTCCTAACGCAGTTCTCCCACAGCCGCACCTGCGAGCAGTACCTGACAGGATGGCTCACCCCAAACAAAGTACCAACCCTACACGCTGGCTCCCCGCCTGCGCCACATGGGGAGGGCGCTGACACATCTGGCGACGCTCCCGAAGCTCTTAGCTGCAAAAGAGCTTTGATGTTTCACAGGGGTCCAACAGGATTAAAGGGGGTGGAGCAAGCGAACCCGCCATCGCCACCTTCTTGCCAGCTCTCTCACACCCGGGAGCCAACCCTTTCTGACCAACCCAGCACCGGTACGAGATCCGTAAGCAGCTACCTTCAAATCGTTGCTGGACTTTTGCCGTCAAGGCTCCTGAAGGGGTCCTGTTGACCCTCACTTGTTACCATGAGCAAGCTAGTTAAGTATGTTGAGCAGGCTCTTGGCAAGCAGTCATTGATGGAAGCGGTGAAAGCCGGCGGCTGGAAAGTTCTAATAGACGGCACTCTAGCGTGAGTAAGCGCCCTTTCTATGCTATGAACGTGCTGGCAGCAAGGCTGAACACTCAGGGCAAGGGCAACCGAACTTTTATTATAGCATCTGAGTGTGCAGGGAGCAACTTGTGGTGCACGGTCCAGGGGGAAACTTGGTGGGAGTAGACCAGTTTGGGAATCGCTACTTCGAGGACAGAGGGAGACAATCAGGTTGCCTGAACAGACAATTGAAGGCTTGCTAGGGCGTGGCTTGTGGCGGATTCCCGGCAGCATGGTCAGGTGGTGGTGCGCTGTTGGAACTAGACCAGATTAGGGCCTGGTTTGGTTGTCCGGAGCGTGTCAGCCACTGTGGCGCCTGAGCCATGTGGAGATTGTGGCTTGTCATATCGCTTGCAGCACCTTTGCAGTACCTGAGCACAGCCTTGCAGGGCTACTAGCATAGCAGGGGCAAAGCCATGCAGGGGTTGTACCTTTGTGCTTCTCCATAGAGCAGCAGGAGTTGCTCTGTTATGTTGTCCTAACAAGTACACTGTCCTGGGTTGTATATGCCTAAGCAGCACGGCCATCGGAGTGGGTGCAGGGCGTGACCGGTGGATAGTGTATGCTCGGTCTGATGACTACCGCAAGCAGGAACCCTCAACCATCCCACCCGAGTGGCACGGCTGGATGAACCACATCACTGACGAGACTCCTGTGAATGTGAGCGAGTGCAATGGCGTCCTATCTCTTGTCAGTGATGGAGGTCTTGTGGCAGATGTCCAGTCGCATGTGCAGCCATGTATGTGAGGCTGCATTGGCCTGGAAAGAGCACTGCTACCAAGAGCACCTCCTGTTACTCATCACACGCCGTGCAGAACCCCGAGCACCTCCAATTGCCCCAACTCCAGGGCTTTGACCGCGGCACGCTTACGCCCATCAAACAAATGCTAAACCATGGAAGAGGGGCGCACACAGTAGTTGATCGCTGACAGTCAAACTACAGTGTGTGCCCCTGTCCCATGGCTCAGCGTTTGTTGGGTGGTGGAAGCGTGCCTCGGTCAGCACCCTGTAGCTGGGAGGATCGGAGGTGCTTCCGGGCTCTTGCTCTGCGTCGTGAATTGAGGGCGCAGGGTTTGGTAGCCGGCTTGCGGTTGCTCCCTAAAAGAGCATGTCCAGCGTGGCTGGCCTTGCCACTTGGGCTGTGGTGGCTCCCATTGGAGTCTCAAATATCAGACCTTTGAGCATGGTGTGCTTGTCGTGCCCGCTCCCTTAGGTAGATCTTGTGTAGAATCGAGGGCTCAGACCTGCAGGCAGTGGGGTGGTGCATCATATTGAGACATATGCCCATACCAGCGGTTCCCATAGGCACTAATCGCGGCAAGCGTGCAAGGCGCCTTGGGTGCAGGGCGACTTCAAGAAGCCGGTGTACGCTGTGGAAGCCCAGGGGAACATGACGGGCGGCCCTGACAGGCATATGCCCAAGGGCGCTTGGATGAACCCAGAAAAAAGGAACTGGTGGGTAGGGATCGGTGGCCCTTGGTATGCACCTGCGGGTGCAAACTGGATGCAGGGTATTGCTGTAACCCAGCCCTCACGTAGTACGCTCCATAGCCCTTTGCGGTTTGCAGAGCCTGTTGCCGGGGTCAGTCGCCAGTTGACTGCAGTTAGGCGGTCATCCTGCGACTGAGATGCAGGTCAACCGAGTTGTCTGACTGTTGTGGCAGGGTCTTTTCCTGAGGGCTGGCAAGGCGCTTGCGTAGTTAAGCTGGTTGTCTTGTCTTGTTTTCAAGCAGGAACAAGTTCCAGATGTGGAAGCCACCAAGCAGCACCAGCGGCACAGGGAGCACGAGCCAGGTTTGGCCTTCAAGCTTGGTTCGGTTGGGCGACAGTGTGGGGACCGACACATACGACGATTATAGAGTGAACCACAGAGCAGGGTAACCCTGTAATATGTGCACTAGCAACAATGTAATGGAGCACAAGCCTTCGATGGTTTGCTGCGGACAGCAGGGATGTGCACGGCGTGGTGCAGCCACGACAGCTACTGCTGTCAGCAAGTATGACAGTGGGAGCCATGCCTGGAGCCAACAGAAATTGTTTGTTTGTTAGGCACTTTGCCCTCTGATGGATCTCTAGTGGGCTCAGAATGGTTTTGCCAAAGGCCTTCTCCGCCTTGGCTGTCTTGACTCCAGCCAGGGTTATGAACATTACAGCAGCCTTGTACCATATGAGTTGTGAAAGGTGTGAACTGCTGTCACCAGTGTAACGCCTACCCTAGGCCTCAGAACTATGTATAGTTTGCATGTCCTGAGCATAAATTGATGCCGCGGGAAAACTTGATGCATATAATCCCCTTTTTTTCAGCAATCTGGCGTATAGTAAATGCGAAGTGAAGCTTGAACTAAATGAAGCGGTTTTGGTGTGCTATGTGCACATGGCATAAAACAAAAGGCAAAAGCCCGTAAATGAGAGCAAGGTAAGAAGCATGAAGACTGAAAACAAACCTATTAGCTGAGACGCTTAGGCAAGGCCTCCAAAGCATAGCTTACGTGCCGTGCTAACAGTTCAGAGCTTACATTTTTGCTTATGTTCGGCACCATAAACAAACCCCAGTCAGTCCAGGTCGCCCTTACCTTCTCTCTCTTTGCATTGCTTGCTACCTATATCCTTGTCTAGCACGCTTACCAGCATGATCTAGATGGGCTACCCCCACCCAGATTGCACTACATGCTGCCAGAAACAAAGCACGCTCTTGTGCCCAAGGTAATGTTGCAGTCCCTTGGGAGGACCAACCGCAATGCCTGCAAAAGGGCACACAGCCAGCTTCAGCAGTTCCCTTGCAAGCAGTGGTACCCCATTTTACCCCAGCTTCAGGGACTTCAACTATTCGCTGCAACAGTTTAATCTCTCACTGACACACCAAAAGCTTGACAGATCGACTGGCAGGCTTTGTTAGCAAAAACAATGTGTCGGAGGTAGCAAGAATTAAGCGCAGAAAGGAGCCAATTCCATCACTACCTTCATGCTTGTAACATCATCTGGTGAGCAGGAACTGGCACCATTACGAGGAGCTCCTTGTTGTGTTGCGCTCTCTCCAGCAGGGTCTCTGACCATATCACAGCCAGCAATACCGCCGCTACTGCTGCTCAGGCTGAGCATGCGCAGGCCTTTCAGCGCGCTTAGCACACTCAGGTGCTCCGGTGCAAGTGCTGCTGGCGTGAGCGAAGGCAGCTCCAGTTCCTTAAGCCTCACCAACGACCCAGCAAAGGGCAGCAGCTGCAGCCTGCCAAGGCTGAGGCTGGCCAGCTGAGTAAGGGCCGCTACGCAGGGCCCAAGCTCGGCTGTATCGTCCGCCATGCAACTGAGTGCCAGATGCCTCAGAGAGGCTGGAGCCTCTTGCAGGAGGCCTACTGCCCCTGACCGCTCCCCAGGCCGGCCGCAGCAGCGCACACTGAGAGAGGAAAGATGCTCCAGGCCTGACAAGCCGGCGGCATCCGCAGGCGGCAGGCTGCCTATGCCTGAGACTTCCAGGCATCTCAGGGCTGGCATGCTGCGAACGTGCAGCTCTGCGATAGAGCCGCCGCTGCCCTGCTGCTGCTCTTCCTGGCCCTGCTGCTGCTCTTGCCCATGCTGCAGGTCCTCCTGGTGCCCTTGGAGGGGTTGTAGTTCTTGGCCCTGCTGCTGCTGGGCCTGCTGGGGCTGGGGCACCAAAACTGCCTTGCGGCTGGCTGTGGAAGTGCCCCGCAAGGTCAGCGACATCAGCTGCGGGAGCCGCAGCCGGCCGCCTGCCCCAAGAACGGTGTGGGGCGACTCCAGAACTAACTGCTGCAGGCTAGGCAGGGCCACATCCAGCTCTACCTTGTGGTGGGAGCCTGTCACCTGGAGGCGAGTCAGGTGGGGCAGGAAGGCAAACTGCTGGCCCCCTAGGAGCCGCACATGCCCCCACTTGTCCAGCACTACCTCCTGGAGAGAGCCCAGTGTGGCTAGTATGGGGCTGTCCAGCACGCTGCCCAGCGGGTGATGAACGCTGTGGGGCCCTTGCAGCTGCAGCCGCTGCAGGTTGGGCAGGAAGGGCAGGGCCTTGCAGAATGCCAGCGACAGGTGGGGCTTCATATGCAGCCTCAGCTCATGGAGCGCCTGCAGAAGGGCCAAGCAAAGGTGGCCTGTCAGCTGCCTGCACCGCGCACTTCTAACCAAGTGCGGGCTCGGCTGATCGCCTACAAGCCCCATGTGCAGCAAGTTTAGCGGAGACAGGCGCAGGAGATGCAGGCCAGCATATATCACCCACCAACACTCATGAACAGCATGTGGCCACTGGTTGCAGCAGGGGTTGAGGGCGAGCAGCGGGCATCCAAGAGGGAAGTAAAGCAAATATCGCCCACCAACACTCATGAACCGTATGTGGCCACTGGTTGCAGCAGGGGTTGAAGGCGAGTAGCAGGCAGCCAAGAGGGAAGCAAAGCTCGTTGCCCACCTGTCGAGGCCAGATGGCTAGCAAGGCTGCATAAGCTTCCTGCGTGCTGGGACTTTTGACTCGAGACTCGGCATCAGCGAGCCGTATCGTCAACATGTGGGTCTCTGGCCTGACTCTGACCACCCAGGCTGCGGGCGCCCTTGCACATGCTTCCTCAAGCGACAGTTCAGGGTTCTCTCCTGCTACCAAAGATAGCTGCTGCAATGACAGGCTCCTTGGCCTCAGGTAGGCGTTCCAGGCGGCGCACACTGCCTGGCAGCTCGCCTGCAGGGATGAAAAGTTAGCGGCCGTTGAGCAACAACACCATCAGTTGGCAAGTCAACTGCCTTTTGCTCCCGCAAGGTTTCGATATCAGGAGCGACGGGACCGTTGGTGTAGCATAACGTCATTCAGAACATGGCCAGCCAGTTTCGGGAACCCACATCGGACTGCCTCAAAAGACATGCCCATTCCAGAAGTGGCCAACTTTGAAGATGTAGATCACTTACCCGATCCTTCAAGCTGAGGACGGGAAGTCCTGCTGCGCATTTTGTGTCGAGGAAGATGTGCTCCACCACCTGCCTTGGAAGCTCACTGCTCCAAGTCATGGTGATCTGCCAAAAGAACTTAAAAGAACGTGACCTTTAGAGCCGGGTGTGGATGCTAGTGTCGGTCCACCACGTGGCGGGGGCGCGTTTGCGTACAGCGCCCAAGTGGCAAAGCGCCCATCCGGAAACGTGAACTGCCCAAATACGGTTCTCCTTACTTCATCCTTTGCTGACACATTACCACTTGGATTTGAAACGGGGTTTTGGGGCAGCTGGGAGCATCCCATTCACGGCCGGCTTCACACATAACCAGTAAGAAAGGTGGTACCACAACACAAGCCTTAAAGTCCTCGATAAGATAAAGCCACGATAGCTGAGAACCCGCATAACATCACTGTACAGCGGCACAAGTAGCCTGACAAGCTAGAGAGCATGATCAACAAAGAGGAACTTGTTGCACAGACGGAGTCTCCTCACAGTGGAGTCCTGTCGTGGTTTGGCACCAAAACACTGGTAAAACTTCAAAATAATTAGCTGGCAAAATGCACATCCGAGAACACTTCGTTGCAGGGCGCCCTCCCAAAGCCAAGACCTGACAGAAGGACTGCAGTTTGCACACTCCCACATGAAGGCGCCTTGAACCCTTATACAGCACCTGCAACCTCCACATCGCTAGAGGCAAGCAGCCTCACTCCTCCTTCTTCCCTGGATGGGTAGTAGCAGCAGCAGGAGCTGCTTTCTGGACTGCTGCCTTTGGCTGATAGCCAGCGCCAAAGTAAGTTGCCCTGATGCGGTCAGTGTACTCCACAAGGTTGGGGTATTTCTTTCTCACCTGCAGTGCAGGCCATGGCAGGTATGATTTAGTTTCAGCACGCTTCAGATGAGGATCTGATGCCTTTAGCGTTTGGTGGGTGTGCCGGGTTCACCCAACGTGTCACTACCTTCTCCGTAAGGTTACACAGGTGCAAGAGAAAGAGCCCCTTCCAAGACCCCGCAAAGATCTTCATTGGATGCATGGCACGAAAGTAAAGCAGGCTGGCATAGGTTGGGTGCAGCACAGCACTCACCAAAACCTCAAGCTGTGGCACTGCGCCCTTGTGGTACAGGATGGTGTCAAGGATACCAAACACCGATGCATCCACCTCGTACGGGCGGTCCCCAAATAGGAATGGCTTGTCGCCCAGAAGGGTCGAGATTGCCTCGAGGTCTTGGTCCATCAGGAGCAGCACATCCTCCGGGGCATGCCGCCCCATGCCCTGCCAGCAAGCAGGATCCAGCTGGCCTGTCAGTTGTTTCCCGTAGCCTCCCTTCAGGCATGCCGCCCCGTGCCCTGTCAGCAAGCAATGTCCGACTGGCCAAAGTGCAGCAAGGGAGCTGGTAAGCAGAAGGAGAGGGGTAGGAAAACACGGCTTTGGGGCCTCAGGAGCTCCAGCCCATGGGGACATGCCACCCATGCTCATGTGCCCTTTGGGCAACACCATCCGCGGCCAGAGGGGCTTTGAGCACACGTGCTGCCTTCCAGGACATACAGTGCTAAATCCTTTGCCCTGGAAGCACAATGAAACTTATGTCTGCAGTGCCATCCGACGTGACAGGCGGGAGGAGAGCGTTGGGAGGTGGCAGTCAGGGGATTTCATTGAGAAGGGTTCCAATACAGGACAGCCAGCTTGGTAGCCGCATTTGCTGTCTTCCAATTTGTGGAGAACTACTGGTGGCAGTCCTGCGCTCTCGCCAGTTGTAGAGAGCCCTATGGCCCAGCGTGTGAGTCCTCAACCCCTACTTGCATGCCTGGTTTACTGTGGCCTTCCAGACAACACATTGGCACCCACGCGCACCTGGCACACCGCCTGACCCCAGACGTCCTTCCGGATCATGAGGGGTATGGCCTTGGCCAACAAGCCGGGCACGCCATAGTGCGTCTTGAAATCGTTTTGCATCTCAGCATAGGCTGTAGCCCAGTTCTGCGCCAGGGGAAGCCTCATCACCGTCAAAGCACTCGAAGCAAGTCTGCGGCAAGCGCTTGGTGTGCATGGACACTGGCCGGCCAAGTAGGGAGGGAAGTCGAAGTTGATCCTGGCAACTCGGAGTAGAGAGGTAGTTGCTCCTGGCAGCACCGCACCTGGAATGCTAACATGAGATTCCAGTCAAGGGTGGCAGTGTTACAGCTGTGGCTGCAGGGGTATGCACTCACCTGTCCCCATTTGTAGTAAGTGTAGCCAAAGTACACATGGGCCTCCACCAGGTCCATCACGGCAAGAGCCACTGCGCGGCTATGTGCATCAGCTGCACATGATGAATATAGTTTCCGTGTCAGCAGACATCGTTGATCTGGACAGCGGGACGGCAAGCGCACAGGCCCACCCGGACAGAGATGCGGACCCTTCCTTCAGAATCCTCCTGGCATAAAACCATAGCAATGGGCCAGGGGACTATAACTGTGCATCGCACCAGTGTGTCAAGAGTGCGCGTACGGTGCAAGTGGCTTTCCCAAGGACTGCTCACAGGGTGTCACACGTGCTTGCACTTCTCCCCCATATGTATTAGCCAGGTACTTGATTATGAAGTGGCTGTCTGGTACCCAAGTGTCGCCATGTATGATGTAAGGGAGCTGCAGGGCAGATGCACATGTCTCTCAGCAGCCCAACACCGCAGGCAGGCAGCTAACACTGGCCATGGAAGAGTTGCAAAGTGGTTAATGTGCGATGCGTGGGAAGCGAGGATCGATGAGGCGGCCTCCATGTTCTCAAGGCAGCACTGTGCCTGTAAACCTGCATCCAACCGCACCTTGCCCCTTGGAGCCTTGTCAAAGTCCTGACTCGAGCCGTGCTTCTTTTCATAGTCCAGCCCAGCAAACCGCAGCCAGGCTTCCACCTTTGTCACAAAGGACGACGCCGATCCAGCCACCCCTGGGGTGGGTGCAAAATCAACCAGGACGATCCTGCAACAGCAAGGCATGTCTTTACTGTGCCTATGCTGACTAGGTGAGGTGTGCACTGGGAGCAGGCCTGCTGCCTCCAGGGCAAACATCTAGTTAGAATTAACCCAAGGATCAGTCTTGCCTCTGCTCCGGGTCCCCCTTGGAAGGGATAGAAGGGTACTTCTTGACCTTGGTGACAAGCTTGGAGTACAACGTGACAGCGCAAACCGCCAGTGCAGATGCAACGACAGAGAACCCCAAGCAGGCAAGCGGAGTCATGGTAGAGGGAGGCCCTTATCAACGCGCCAAGCGTCGAGGAGGCCTAGACAGATAACACGAGGTTCTTTTGCGCAAGCTCTAGCCAGCACTATCAATGGCTACCCAACGCGCAAGCCTTGTCAGGGCAGTACCCGATACATGCGTGACTAACAATGAGTAGTGGTGTCAGGAAAGGCTGCCTGCGTAAGGTGGCTGGTGCGGTGGCTACAGTGGATGACGCCTGTACCTAAACAAAGAGATCCATAATGCCCTTTATTGATTAGAGGTCTCCTCCTGGGCAGGGTGGGCCAGAGTGGATCATGGTGTGTATTGGCACTGATTGGACAGCTGATATCATATGGCGACGCTTACAGCTGTGAAAAAACAATACAACTGTCATACCTGGAACATGGTGCTAGTGTCCTAACACAGATGCACCATGGCACAATGGTACAGGCACTTGCTGGCTAGTGCTTACACCAATGGTGCGCTTCCCTAAAGTATAGAGCCCAAGGGACAGCCGCTGAGCTGAGTCAGGACTGAGAATACTGACATTTTTTGAATAAAACCCAGTGCTGCCGATTTGTACCGAGGCTCTATGCAGTCTGGGCAACAGGTGAGCAAATTCAGTCATCCTTCTTGGCCCCAGGGGAAGCTGAAGCGGGGGCAGCCTTCTGCAGTGCTGGTCCCGGCACCAAGCTGGGTTGGTAGCTGGGGCCGAAGTAAGCGTCCCTGATGTGGTCAGTGTATCTAATAAGGTTGTGGTACTTCTCATGCACCTACAGCAGATGGTGGTATAGTCAGGGTGAACACAATAGCTTCCCGCTGCGTTTTGGCCACCACTTCAAGGGCTTATACCCAAAGCATAGCTTTGCCGTTCGCATGCATTAGACGTTATAACTCCTTGCAAGGTTCTTCGCTGTCGTGACATTCAGCGCTAGCACCCCCCACAACGAGCACAGCTGACCTTCTTCTGGCCTTGAAACCTACCAGAGCCTCAAGTTGCGGGAACGCCCCCTTGTGGTAAAGTATGACGTCTAGGATGGCGAACACCGTAGCATCCGCCTCGTATGGCTGATCGCCAAACAGGAAGGGCTTGTCGCCCTGCAGAGCCGAGATTGCCTTGAGGTCTTCGTTCATGAGAAGTGCAACATCCTCTGGTGCAAACCGACCCATGCCCTGCGAGCAGATTGGCTAGGTTAAAAGCTCCTAGCATCCCGGTCAGGCACCAGGGCAAAACACATGACCATGGTGGCACCCCAGCCAAGCTGACCATGGCTAGCAGTTTTAATCAGGACTGTTATAGGTCTAGTAGGCAAGGCTAAAGAGCACCTCGTTTTTATCCAGATCTGTCGAGCATTTAGTGTGCAAGCGCACACAGCTTTGTTTTCTCGGGCTACTCCCAATCGCATGGCACTCAAGCACCTGCCTAACACACCACTCACCTGCCCAAAAGTTTGGCCCCAGATCTCGTGCCTTATGTTCAGCAGCACGCCTTTCCCAAGTAAGCCTTTCACACCATAATGGGAATGAAATGCCTCAAGGCCCTCAGCATATGTCGTCGCCCAGTTCTACGAAGCAACTCCATAGTATGTTTTGAGCTGCTGCTCGCAAGTTTCGAGCTTGCTTGGTCCCAATGCATATTGAAGACCCACGCAGACCAGCACAGAATAGGGCAGGCGCTCTTGCCGAGTAGCCCTGGCTCTGCCATTTAAAGTTGCAAACAGAACACAGTCGATAAAGCCACTACATTGTCGACGCGCAAGCTGGCAGCACAGCTATCTGGTGGTATTGTGGTGTGTAGCTTTTGCGCTGTCTCTGAAGCCAGGCACCCACCTGAGGACCCCACTTGAAGTACACGGCGCCAAAGTACAAGTGTGTCTCCACCAAGGCCAGCACAGCCACTGCCACTGCATGACTGTATGCATCGGCTGCACAGCACAGGCAGCAGGTCTTGCAGTGCAGAGACGAGCATAGCAAGTTCCAGGAAGGACGGGCTGCCAGCAGACCCCATGCAGGTCAACATGGTGCCCAAACCAGGCGCCACTCCCGAATCGAGATAGTTTAGGCTAAGCTGTAGGCTTGGGTTGCTTACCTGGTGCGATTGCCGCTTCCAACTGCTGTCCATATGTGCGAGCGAGGTATCTGATGATGAAGTGGCTGTCTGGCACAATGTTGTCCCCATGGAAAACTATGGGGAACTGCAGTGCAACCACCATCTGATGTTGGACGCTGCTGGTACACAGCAAAGACATACTCGCCCGCAATAGACGCCCGGTCTGAGGAAGCATGCCAGGATGGCTTGCCAGTGCCCAGTGACACAGTTCCAGCCGTTGCTCGTTGGACTTATGGCGTTTCTAAGTTGTAAGCGCACTCAGACTAGCTGGCAGTGGAGACTCCCAGGGGCGCCTGGCAACAGCTTAGACGTGGCAGGTTTCAAACCTGGAGTGTGACTGTGAGGGGCAGACGGGGGTAGAAGGCTTACGGTAATATTAATGCACATTTCACCATGCGCACCTTGCCTTTTGAAGCCTTGCCAAAGTCCTGCAGCGAGCCGTGCCGCTTCTCATAGTCCAGCCCAACAAAGCGCAGCCAGGCCTCCACCTTTGTCACAAACGGAGAGGCGGACCCAACCACCCCAGGAGTGGGCGCAAAGTCCATTAAAATTATCCTGCAAACCAGAAGGTCCTCCCTGTGCCAGGTGCTTAGGGTAAAGGCTAGGAGGGCTTTGCCAGGGCATGCACCCGGCCCCACTGACCATACCACCAGTACTGCTGCTATCCTTCACTCCCACCTTTGCCCTGGATCCCCCTTCGAGGGGACCTGGGAATACTTTTTAACCTTGGTGGTGAGCTTAGAGTGCAGCAAGACTGTTACCCCAGCCACTGCTGCGGCAACAGTTGACATTGCCAGGCAGGCGAGCATCATCTTGCCGTAGGCTTGCAACACGGTGGTTTAATATTGCTATGACACAGGCAGTTTCGACTGTGGACGACAGGCCTTTAAGGTGCCTAGTCGATGCAGTACCATTATGTCACGCTGAGTCAGTGGGCATACCTCCACACGGAGAATAAAATAGCTGTTGCTGCTTGTTTCTTTCTAACACAAGGCTGCTCCTTGGAGGTTTCACTCTGAGGGTTCACTGATGTCGATGATGGCACGTGATGCGAGAGGAGAGGTGGGTGAACTGTACTGACAGGGCTGGGTTCAGTTGCTGGTGGCAGGCAAAGAGACAGGAGATAGGGTTGAACCGATTGACTGAGGTGGATGAAAGGATGTTCCTGGGTCGTGCCTGAGTCTGATTCATTGGTCTCTCCCCGAGACACACTAAGTGTAATAGAGGTCCTCGTCGCAAGGACAGGAACATTGGTGGCCTTGAGGGCATAATGTTTCAGCTCTGACGAACGCAGCGCATTATGTGCCTATTACAAGTGCAAGCCGCTGGCCGGGCCAGTATTGTACAAGATGGGTTTCGAACAAACCTGCCCTCCTGCTGAGCATAGTACACATCTGGATGTGCCAGGACTGCGGCATCTCATCCCGAGGGCTGCTGCTTGCATGGCTACCTCAAGCCGTGCTCCCCAACAGTCAGGGAAGCCACTATTTGTGGTACACATAGTAGTCGCACTCGCCATGCTGCCAGCATTTGATGCCTCCAGCACAGAAGGGGTAGCCAGCATTGAAGACTCTATGCCTGGCCTGGAAGCTGCACAGGACAGATCAGCGCAGCATTAGGAGAATTGCACTTACCCGGTTTGCTGAGTTGGTGTGCACCGAACGCTAAAATGAGGCTTGCTTGATGAGGGCAGCGCCGCAAATGTCACTATGCCACTTTTGCCTGTGCGCCATTTGGTATGGAAACTGTGTACAAGAGGTACCTTGAACAAGGTATGTACACTCCTGAGCCCTGCTCATCTCACCTACCTGGCATCTGTCAATACAAAGTGCAAGGCCGCCATGTCACAGTTCCAGACGGCCTTCCCGCCGGCAGCACCCTGCCCATACATGGAAATGAACTGGGCGGTGATGGCAGCTGCCAGGTCCTGGAAAGCGTGCCGCTTGCCGCCCACCACCCCGGCATTGTACACCATGCCCTGCGACCCCAAAACATAGGCCTGGGGCCGGCCATAGCAGTCCTGCAAGGGCACACTAGCAGACGAAGTGTACGAGGGGCTCGTCTGGACAATGGGGCGCTGTCCATTTGATGGGGACAAACCAGGCAAGGGTGCTGTCGCTACACGTACATGTCTGCCAACGAGAGGTGCGCAGGGAGCACATTGAAGCTCCGCAACGGCCGCTTGCCTGGTAGTTCTTTTGTGTCCACTCCGTGTTCTTTTGGACATTTACCCAGAGGTCGTGTTGGCTAGCCTGGCTGGCAAACAGCTGGAAGGGGTCGCGGGCCAGCACCGTATCGCTCACGTCCACTTGCAGTACGTACTCCACGTTGCTGCCTGCAGCAGGCAAGGTGGGCAGTGTGTGCAGAGCATAGCTGGCTTGAAGTCTAGCAACCCTGCCTAAGCAACCTTGCCTGCACATGCATGTCTGTCACGTTCCGAGGGAGAGCACATAATGCATTAGCAAGAGCAGCCCAAGGCATAGGTCAGTTTGCGCCCTGCAGAGCCAGCATGCACAACCGTTTGTGGCCGCCAGTTGCATCTACGGCATTTGCGTATGCTGCTACTGGGAAGCAAATTTGATGATTGATTGATTTGATTGTTAGCCTTACCGCTGTGCTTCAGCCAGTCCAAGTACACAGCCCACCGCTCATCACATAAGCTCCAGGTATGGTGAGCCAGCTGCACTCGCTGAAAACGGACCAGGTCTGCGGTGGCAGAGAACAATGTCAGGTGTATCAGCATGGGTGCCTGGGGAATCAGACTGCACCACTTGGTGCGAAACGAAGTCCAAGCCATGCGGTACTTTTCTTGTTGCAGCAGGAGCTGCAAGCTGATGCACAATCCCATATTTGGTCAGTGAAATTAAGAGCGGCAAGACCATTGTACTCGCACTCTGTCAGCAGACCTGTTTGCACCATGGCCACAAACTTTGGGCTGAGTGACTCGTGAAAGACGACCGCTGGCAGGTTGAGCTGCACCACACTCTTGTACCAGTGCTCTATGTAGCCAAGTGCGTCGGGCTCTATCCGGCCACCCTGCAGCAACTCAGGAGCAGGCAAGTTGAGGGGTCACGGATGCCTTTGAAGAACGAAGCTATCCTTCGTAAACACCTTGGTCATATACTGCCACCGCTGCGGCACGCACTCAAGGCCGTCCAATAGACTGAGAAAAGGAAGCGTGGACATCTAGTGGCCCACAAAACCTGCAGCTGGGCCCCCCTGCAGCAACCCTGCCAGGTCACGCACCTTATGCTTGTAGCAGCGCAAGGGATCGACCCGGGAGTTGAAATATGTGGTCAACACTACCCCGGTCGCCTCTACCCTTACCCGAGGCGCCTCAAAAAGAATTGTATCTCTGCATGGGGCAGCGGCAACAGCAGCCTTGTTGCCTGGGGCTTGAGCACATAGCATTGGCAACAGAGTTCCCCGTGCAAGCAGAAGCATAATGGCATTGCTAAGGGAGCATAAGCAGCCCGGCCCACCCTTCTGCACTTAGCCACCTCCCCAGTCACCAACCACGCTACTCACCCAGTGTTGTTACGCAGATTGCTGCGCAGGGCGGACAAGCGACAGAAGGCGCTCTTGCTCAGGCCAAGGACTTCAACTGGATCAAACTCATTCTCAAGCTCCAAGGCTTCCTCCAAACGTGCCAGGATGTCCATGTTGTCCATGTCAATGAACCGTGGCTGAACTACGGGGCTGCTTTTAAGGTCCTGTATGGCTTGTAGTAAAACCCTCTGGGTGTCCGAGGGAGCACTAGGCAGCGAATGCCCATGTGCGCTTGAGTGCTGCTGTTGTGGCAGAACAAGTGAGACCTGCAGAGGGGTCAGGGGTGTTGAGGACCAGGCAGGCTGGCAGATTGAGGATCTCACTCTCTATGCTAAGCTCCCTAGCACAACAGAGTGGTAACCTTTGCGGTCTGCTCACCTCTTCCTCCGTGATGTGCATGCTGATCAGAGTTGCAGGTGAGTAGTATTGACTGAGGAGGCTGGTGACAACAGCTAAGTGAAGAGCAGCCATGACTCCTATCATGGCTAGCCTTACAAACCTCCGTGGAGGCACAGGACCACTGCATGCCTGCAGTTAACCGCACAGATCACAGAGTTGTTCACTCTCACAATTCAAGCAAGCGTACAGACCTCACCACTGACAACCCACAGGCCTTGAACAGTGGCACCCCAAGGCGCACCCACGGCCTCCAGTGCGGGAACCCCTCGATTGCTGTTGGGCTGACGCCGCTGTTGTTTGTCCAGGGGCTGCCTTTGTCCTTCAAGCCACCAACTCCCAGCGAACAAGGCTGCAAGGTATCCAGCATGGCCAGACAACAGACAAGTGGGAGGCTGCTAGAGTTGGGTATAAGGCCTGCTTATTGAAAACCGGATAAAACGAGCAGCACCTGGCGACTTGGCATGACAAGCCATGCACGACAGTAGCAACTTGTCTCCAAACTTCACGTTAGAGAAGTAAGACTTCTAAGAGTCCCTTGCACCGAGGCGACGCACTATAGCTCGGGTCGTCACACAGACAAGTTCAATCGTCTGCTGTGGTCGTGACTTGGATCCGATCCGTGACTGCGCCGTATTTAGAGAATGAGTGTGTGATCCACTGGTTTTCAGGCCTTGGTACACGCTTGAACCGCCTCATATTTTCTGTATGCTACTCCTACCCTGTGCTCTGCTGATCGTCAATGTCGTTGCCGTCCAGACTGGCGCAAAAGATGCATAGGACACTACGCACATGCCAGTACTGAAGTTCTCTGTGGAGCGCTTGTGCAGGCGGCACACAAACCCCTTCCTCCTATCGTGGGCTCCTCCTACCGTGGGCTTGAGCCTGAGGTGACCAACCCCACCCGCAGTGTTCTAGGGCTGCCTTCCTTTGCACCTGCAGTACCCTTACAAGAGCAGCTGCGAGTTGCAAAGTAGTGGGCAAGACAGCTTGTGGAGTTGCGTTTGTGCTGTGACGGCTTTTCCCAACAGCGGTGCTCCCAGTACTGATTGGCTGCATGGTAGACAGAAGCCTCAGCAGAACTACTGACTATTTCTTGGGTCAGTATTGGCGTTATGCGCAGTGGTTCAGCAACGGGCATGCTTGTGGGCAGCAGGTGCTGCACAGGCACATCGTTAGGTCGCGGTGCGGCCGGGCTGGCTTGAGTGAACCCTGCAACCGCGGGTTGTGTAAGGCGCCCAGGCTTGAAGTCCACTGAAGCGGCTCTTCAAGCGGTGCCTTCGGCACTCAGGGACGTAAAGTAGGAGGCGCCCCCGTTTGCATAGCGCGAAGGCCTGAGGGGCAGCCCAATTGAGTGGGGGTATAAGGGGGATAGTAGACTCCCAGCCCTCACTGTGCTCTCCTCTAAGCCAAGAGAGTGACTGCGCAAGAGCAAGATGGCAACATTCTGAGCCGGGAACCTTGTGCTCCCTCGAGGCAGCCTACCACTCCCCATATTTGGCCGTAGCGTTCCTGACCCCTCTGCAGATTGAGTGACCAGCTGGTCACTCAATGACATACCTGGCTCAGGCAAGACTCAGGCGCTCTTTGCATCAAGTCCTGTTCGTACAGCTCAACTCTCACAATCTGTTCCCACTACCTGCCACCCATGCTAATAGTTGCGCTGCATCTCCTCTTCCAGTGGCC
>BBXU01001114.1:0-31138 GCA_001598975.1 Parachlorella kessleri | reverse complement strand
GTTGCCCTGATTGGAGACTCTTGACTCTGACTTCTGACGCTGCTAACCCTTGAGGTGCGTGAAGTGGCATTTCTGCTGCAGTCGTGTGGAAGGCGCAGGCGCATTAAGCACAGCAGGCGTGACAGAAGGGAGGAACTGCTTACACCTCCGCTTGATAGCTTCTTCTGCCTTGAATCAAGTTCGTGCTACACGCGAGATTGTCCGATGAAAGTGAAGACGGCACTGGTTGAATGTCTGCCCCTTCAATCCATATTTCTAGCGGTGTCCGCAGCGGCGTGGTGATAACTTCGCTGGCCCAGGGCGTGGAAGAGTGCGTTTGCAACTCCTTGGACGCCAAGGCCACAGAAGTGCACGTCGACTTGGATGCTGCCGGCTTTGGCTTCAAGGTAGGGCTCCAGACGTGATCATGTGATCATTCTGTTCCTACTTATGGTCAACTTATGGTCAACTCAAGAACTCGCTCCAGCGCTGGACACAGGGCGGTCTTTGTGCTTGCGTCCACTGAACGGGTGCAGCCTACACTGTGCACAGGTGACAGACAATGGCTTCGGCATCGCTGCGGAGGCACTTGCTGCACTGCCAGCACCAGGTGTCACCTCCAAGGGGTTGCCCACGGGCACGCTTGGCTACCACGGCGAGGCGCTGGCCGCGCTGTGCTCCGCCTGCACAATCTCTATAGAAAGCCGTGCTGCTGGTAGCTTTGAGACATTCTCCAAGGTAGCCTGTGCCGGCCGGGCAGTCAAGTTTGGCCTGGCCCTCGAGCAGCGGTGCCGACAGGGCACCACTGTTGACGTGCGTGACCTTTTCTTCAACCTGCCGATCCGGCGAAAGGGGATACTGTCCGCTGGGTGAGTGAAGTAGGGACAAATTGTGGTCCATGCTGGGTGGACCCAGCTGGCGCCGCTGCGGTACACACTGCTTCCTTTAAAGCATTCCAGTCGGGACAAGGCGTGGTCAGGTTGGCCAGGTTCGATCAGGCATGGAGTGCTGACCAAACTGTTGTTGTCATGCAGACTGCTCAAGGAGGTAGAGCGGTGTAGGGAGGTGGTCCTCAGACTAGCGCTACTGCGGCCTGGTGTCACCTTCACGCTTCATGACAGAGGGCGCAAGGCCTTCTTACTGCGCCTCGTCAAGGTGGGCTAGCAGCGGGCATCAGAGCAGTGATAGAGGAGACAAAGCTATAGACGGAATTTAGCCTCACAGATGCCTTTATGATTGCAGCTTGTTCCCCCTTGCCGATTCTGCCTATTATTGACCCAGCTAGCACCCGCCACACTGCTGTTTGACCCCTTCATGTCACGTGCATTTTTGTATCTCGAATGTTTTGAGCCTGGCATGGCAGCTCTCCTTGCATTTCGCTGAAGGTAATGACAAAGTGCCTGCTTGCGTGTTGGCCTGCTCCAGGGCCGATCCATTCGCCATGGCATGGCAGAGCTTTTCAGCCAGCCGGCAGCCACTGATCTGGTGGAGCTGCCAAGTACAGCAGTCTGCGGGGTAAATGTGGAGGGATGGGCAGTGCTGCCGCCCCATGGGCATACCAATGCAGGCCGGCAGTACGTGTTCGTCAATGGCAGGCCTGTGCGGGCAGCGCCGGTTATTAAGATGGTGGACGGGCTCTTCCAGCAGGTGTACAAGAAAAATGCCCAGCTGGCTTTTGAGCAAAAGACAGAACTGGTTAGCAGCAGATCAGCAGGCAACCGGCACACCCAGTTCGTGCTTGCAATACAGTGCAGACCTGGCAGTTACGGTCTTAGCTCCGAGTCAGATGCAGCAGAGGTTGTGTTTGCTGACTGGCAACCTCTCCTGACTGCGGTCAAGCTGGCAGTATTGAGGGCGTGGCGGCCTGTTCTCACCATTGCCTGCCTCAAGCAGCTGGACCAGCTTGAGACAGAGCTCCCAGACAATGATGGGCACATGAAGGCAGATGGGCAGCGGAGGGCAGGGCAAGGAGCTACAGCGGATGCTCATAAAGGATGTGTAGTCGGCTCTCAGACCTGGTTGCATGGTCATGCAGAAGCTGGCGAGGGCTCTTTGTTAGCCCTGTTTGAGAAGTGTAGCCAGTGCCCAGACCAGATTCCAGAGCTTGCAGCAGCGGCAGGGCCTCGCTCCTGGCCGAGCCGCAAGCGACGTGGGCAGGGCAGGGCAGCAGGCAGTGGAGGCTACAAGCACACGCTCACATCCAAGCTGGTGCCCCTGGCCGGAGCTGCAGCTGGCCGCAGTTCTAGCCCAGCACCAAGCAATGATGAACAGTTGAACCCCCCTTCCGCAGCTCAGGACAATGTTGGGCAGGCGCGGAAGCGTCAGAGAGCCGCTGCTCCCACATGGGCCGACGCGGTTGGTAACGCTGGTGTGGCAGACATCGGTGCAGCTGCCCATGGCAGCCTGCCTGGGATGGAGGAGCGGCACAGCAGCAGTGCGTTGCGGGTTCAGCGGGGCTTGCAGATGGGGCAGGCAGGCTGGCAGCCCAGCACAGTACACAACCCCAGCTTGGAGCGGTTAGGGCTATTGCAGGAGCTTCAACAGCTCACTAGTCGTCATGCTTCCAACGATTGTGCCTATTCCCTGGAGCCCACATACCTTCAGGGCTTAACTGATGATTACCTCGGAGATGCAGCAGCTGGTGAGTCAAGCTCAACCAATCTGTGAAGCTGAAGTTCAAGCACTGATAAATTGTGCATGACTCCAAAAGTTGTGCTATGCAGCTTAAGCCTGTCATGGCGGCTTTGGGTGCAGGCAGGGTTGAAGCTTGTTCCATTGCCAAGGACGTTTGTGTCGTTCCTGTCCTTGTAATATCACATGACACAGCCAGATGCCACATTGTTATCCTAAGGATATCCTTGCAGGTGCACCTACACCGCGGGCCTTGCGGACTGCAAGGGCAGGCTTAAAACACGACAGCGGCCCTGGCAGAGGCTTGCAGCATCTGCTGAATGAGCAGGAGCACACACCAAGTGGGGTTGGTGGTGGTGTTGACCACCTTGCATCTGATGACCAGGATGGCGAATTGGAACTAGAGCTACACTGGAGCGGTGGTCAGAGTGACGCAACTGGTGGGTCGTCGTGCAGTAGCGAGGTCGACCAGTAGATGAAGAACACTGGGAAAAGCTTGGCTGTGCATCGAAAATGAGGGCTGCTCATGCTATTGGTCTCCTGTCAACAACTATTGTGTGCCCCAAGCCCTTTTTTTCCAAAGTGGTAGTCTATGATCTAGTTAATACCAGACTGCGGGTGTGGGCGTCTGCATATAAGCGCCACCATGGTTTATTGCTCACGCAGCTTACCAAACTCGGTGTTGCATTTCGCAGATGCACAGCGGCCGCCTGGGGCTTCGCCACTGAGCTGGCAGCCATTGCCAGCATCTCAGCTGGCTGCCATTGCTGCAGCAGCTGGCCTTGAGGAGCAGCAAGCCGCCTTTCACGGCGACATGACCAGCAGCCCACTCCTGCAGCCAGTCCTCACCATTTCAGAGCAGCGTCTCCTTGCAGCAGTGGCCTCGGTACGAAGGCCTAGTACAACCAGCACCTGGGGCATTCGTCCCAGCTCTGCCCCACCGCATTCGAGGCGGCGCAGCAGGGCAGTGCACACCAACCCTAACAGCACCTTCCAGGCTGTGCTAAAGCATGCAGAGGCGGCCGAAGGGCAGCCAGGGGTCAGAGGAGTTGACACGGAGTCTGGTGTGTCCTGTAGGGCCGCCCCCAATGTGCAGGCCAGGCAGGCGCTAGCGAAGTCCCCAGAAGGTGGATGCGACAAGCCCAGCAGCGGCAAGGGAGTGGCAGGCAAGCTACCTTGGCAGCACCAGCGGAAGCCATCAGCTGATGCAAATGTTGCGGCATCCCAGTGCCTTGCAGCTCAGGGCCAAGGGTTACGCACTTCGCTGGATAGAGGCCTGCATAGCAGCACAGCAGCTGCCTGCATGAGGGAGCAGACACGGGACAGTGGCAAATGTTCAGATGGCGGCGATCCCGAGCGTGCCTTGTTGCGCAACGGAAGTTTTGAGGGTAGGCCCTCTCGGCAGCCACTGAGCTCAATATACATATCAAAGCTGAATGAGGGGGAGCTGCAGGAACTTGCCCAAATTCAGCAGCAGCAGCAGCAGCAGCAGCAGCAGCAGCAGCAGGTATCGACACAGTCAATGTCGCCAGCAATCAGACAGTCTGGTGTCCTCCCAACCCTCATGTCCTCCTGGCGGCCCAGTAGGGAAGCAGCCCCAGCTGCTCTTTGCAAGGCGCCAGCCGGATCTGCAGGTTGTGAGTCTGTGCTGACCCTGGAGTTGCTGGAGCAGGCAGTGTTTGCCCAGCTGAAGCCGGGCGGTCTGAGTCGTGAGGAGCTGCAGTTAGCGCGGGCCCTGGCCCAAGTGGACAACAAGTTTGTGCCAGTGGTGTGCGGCAACTTGCTGGTAATTGTGGACCAGCATGCGGCAGGTGAGGATTGCCTTTCTTTTGATGGGGCGAATTAGAAACTGCTGCATGTTTTGAATGAAAGTTGTTGTGTTCCACAAAACCTCGATGCGATCCGCAACCTGCAGACATGTATGTGATATGACCCATGCGGTGGCCTTCTGGACTGTGTGGACATGGTTCAACCATGGTCGCCCCTAACAGTTTACTCCCAGCCCAGAATGTCTGATACATCCACTCAGGAGCTTCCAATCTGTTGTGCTGCTTACCTTGCAGATGAGCGGGTGCAGCTAGAAAGGCTGCGGGCCCAACTAGTGGACCCTGGGGGTAGACCCAGGCAGCAGCACTCCCTCGCGCTCAGTCCTCCCCAGCCACTGTCGTTGACCCATGCTGAGGAGCAGCTGCTGGAGGTCTATGCGGATAAGCTGAAGGCTTGGGGCTGGGAGTGGCAGCAAATGAGCGGCGGACGCAGTGGAGCAGTTGACAGCAGCAATGCCGGCGGCTATGGCAAGCTCCGTGTGCTAAAACGAGTGCCAGTGGTGCTTGGCGCTGCATTGACTGCCACTGACATGAAGGTGAGCTGGCATGCTGGCACGCTTCACGTAGAAAGCGCTTTGACCGACAAGCATGTGGAGTGTTTTGTTTGCAAGCACCTACAACACCTTAGAATGTGGTTAGTGCAATCTATCCCAGCCAGTGCAATGCAGCCTGGCAGGGGCCGACAGACCACCAACCATGGCTTCTCTTCCCTCCTTGCAGTTGTATATGCATTCTCTTGGGGATAGCTGTGGTGCAAGCGGACTGCCAGCAGGAGTGGTGCGAGTGCTCAACTCAAAAGCCTGCCGGAGCGCAGTCATGTTTGGGGATGAGCTGCTACCCGCTCAGGTGACCCCAGATCTACAGCCGTGCAATCTAGAGGTACTGATCACATGAGAGTTGCAATGGAATCCACTTCACCATACTGTAGCATTTTCACCGTACTGCATGTGGCCAGTCCTCCTGTTGCTGAGCTTATACATGTGCACGGATCTGATACTAGGCATTTCTGTACAAGATGTGCAGGGCCAAAGCTTGGTTGATGACCTTAAGAACACCAACTTGTACAACAGCTGCGCCCATGGTCGCCCCACAACAGCCCCCTTGGTAGACATTCAGCTCCTCCGGCGCGGTCTCAGGCTGAAGGGAGCAAGCAGCCTTCAAAGAGCAGCCAATTCGCTTCCACTGCAAAGCACAGTAGCGAGGCTTCGCAGCTATCTTGATCCTTGCTGAAGGTGCTATAGCACCTGCCAACACCTTAAGATCTGTAGGGTGTAAAACTTGCGTTGCTCCTTTCCGCATCAAACTTACTTATAGCTACAGAGAGGCCAGGAATTTCGTGCAATATGAGCAAAACAGTTATGTGGCCTTCATCGTTGTCATTAGGCTCCCCTTGAGCCGGCCAATTTGTCTGATCTGCCACCCTCTGCTGCATGACTTTTGGTTATCTGTTTCAACGCTTTCCCATCTTCTTCTTGGATTCCGCAGCTGCTGTGCCGCTGTGAGCCACAGAGACTGCCAGACTTGTCTTTCCGGCGCTCCGTTCAGTTGCCGTGGCCTTGGCCTTTCCCTTCTTGGCTGCAACAATTGCAGGATCACAGTATGTTGATAACCTTGTGGTGGCAGTCCTCACCGGGCACGGTGATGCAGCTGGGGAGCAGGAGAATAAGTGTCAGCCCTGCCAGATTATGCGTTGTTGCTCACACAGGGTTCCTTGCGAGGGTCAGGCCATCGTTTGCACCCTGCCTGCCTGTCTTACGTATCCTCAGTTGCACATGATCAATCATGATGCAAAGTATCACCTGGTCTGCCTGTTTAGTACCTCCCTACAGTTGCACATGATCAACTATTATGCAAAGTATTACCTGCAACCGCAACCCTGCCAGCTGCAACTTCAACAGCTCCTTTCTTATCATCATCAGCGAATCTCAGCCGCTTGGGTTGCTTGGCACCTGCATATGTGGTGGAGGGTCATTTGCACACAAGTAATGCACATGAAGAGTTTGTCATCAGGGCTTTGATAATAAGCGGTGCACCTGTCATTTTCTCGTTGGTGGCTCTCTTTAGCCCTAGCTGCCGCACTCCATGCCTCTTGCTGGCCAGCATAGCCGCCAGTTGGTGAATGTTGAAGCATTGAGCTTGTGGCGCGTGGGCAACCTTGCTCTTCAGATCTCCATGCTTGGCCCTACAGGTCAGATGAGAAGTTATATAGACAGGTGCATCACATACATCTGAACCACCAAGCACCTTGATGGAAGCTGGTGGGCAGTAGAGGTGAGACTCAACTACACACGTGCCTTCAGCATGTACCCTCGGCAGGCAGGCATCGCATGCATAGCACACCTTATGCGCTCATGATGGGCGCGCCGGCTGTTGACATCCACCTGATGCTGCTGCTTGCTGCCAGGAGTCCTGGCAAATGGCAGGCTGTTGGTTGCTGCTTGAATGCAAGGTGGCGGCTCAACCAACCCACCCTGCTCCCTGCTTGAGTCTGGCCTGCAAGTCTTGGTCAGCAGTGGGGATTGTGCAGCTGGTACCTTATCAGTCCAAGCGGCATTAGAGTTGCAAGGTGCAATGGCAGCAGTGTGTGCAGTGCCAGGGTACCATGGCAGGCTCCCTGCGCACCTTGGCCTGCCATAAGGGGTGTAGGCTAGCAGCACCACGCCCAGTCGCTCTATCTCAGCTGACATGTTAGTCCTGCTTGCATGCCAGTTGCTGTCCAGCCCTACTGCTACCACAGTGAGCACTCTGTCGTCCAGCCTACATGAGCAGTGATCTGGGTGTTGGTTGCCAAGTAATTTTCCTGAGTTTGGATGCCGAGCTTGCATAGACAACACCAAACCTGTATGCCTGGCGATGCAGATAGTGGGCAGTTTCCCATGGAAGCTTGTTAACATCCGCACACAACGCTGCACCTTCCTGCTTGTCATGGGGCAGTGGCACCTGCAAGGCCAATCCGACGGCGTCGCTAACTGCTGTATGACATAGCCGAGCTACAGCGACAGTGAGCTGAGGGCAATCCCTTGCTCACCTCCATAACCAGGCTGCCAAAGCTGCTGGTGTCAGACAGCCACATACAGTCGTTTTGAGTGTCATACTGGATCAGCAGGTGGCACCTGGAGACCAGAGGCGATTCTACTTGCAAGGCACAGTGCCCTGCCCTGCCAACCGTAGTTTTTCTACCTTGCCAGACCAGGGTTCCCTGGGCCGTTGGCTGGCCAACCTGTGGATAGAAGAGAGACAGGCGAGCGGTTGCGGCCTTGTGGCCCTCCATGTTCGGCTGAGCTAGCATCGCTTTTCACACAGGATTAGCCCGCCCAGTCCTGGTAACTTGGTGGGTCACTGGCGGTTCATTGCATGCACCGCATACCTGGTGACTAAATCTCCGCCCAGCTTTTGATCCTTTGATACAACTAGCTATGCTTGCTCCCATAGGGATAATGAGGTCCTGCCAACGCCTGGCCAGCTTGACTGCAACCTGCTCACATGGCTGCACTTTCACCACAGCTGGGGCGCAGCATGGCGGTTGTTCTGGAAGCTTGTATGCGGGCCATGCTCTTCAAGAAGAAACCTTACTGTCTGACCCAGGTCAAACAGCAAGGGTGACAGTGTGTTGAGACCAAAGGTCGAGCCAAGTGATGTCAACTTTGGCAAAGGAGTCGTGTCACATGCAAGCTGGGGTGGGCTGGCAATTGCTTCAGATCAGGCATCCATAAGTTGTGAAATGCCAGGGCTAGCCAACACGGTGCCACAGCAGGCCACCCGCCGTGGGACCAAGCCACATTGCATAGTCCATGAGAGAGAGCCGGGTCAGTAGGAAGAGTCCTCCTTGGTGGCCCGCTCCAGCACTGCCAAGTCACGGCCGTCACGCCGCGCCACTTCCTACAGGATACCCACACAGCAACCCTACTCACAATGCTGCCTGGCCACAGCAGCAAGGGCACCTGGGGCCCTCCTATCACAACGGGCCATAAGTCTCGCAGGTGCACAACTGACAGCACGCAGCGCACTATAATAGAGCCAACCACTTCCCGCACTCCACCCACAGCCTGACACAGTCGTCGGGGTGACTACACGAATAACAATAAAGCACTTCAGCACTGCCCTCCCAGGCAGCCATGCCTCCTCCTTGCAGCAACAGCAGCAGTAGCAAGTTAAGCACGCCACAAGGTGCCACCCACCACTGCTGAGGACCCACCTGTAGCTTGCCCAGCGCCTCGCTATACTGTGACAGCACGCTGAAGACAGACTCCAGTGAGGCTTTGTCCACAGCTAGCCCTGCCTCTGCACCTCCAAAGGCAGGGGATGGCGCTCCTGCCCGCAGCCTGGCCGCTGCGGCCAGAGCATTCACCTTGCCCTGCACTCCGCCTGCATGGAACACAAACAAGGCACAGCTGCTGCTCCGCCTGGGCAACTCAGTAGTGCTGTACAGCTCTTGCTTTCAAGGCCCAGGCGGTAGCTTGCTTGAAGCTCCTCAGCAGAACACTTGGCACCACGGAAGGTGTGCCAACAAAGCTAGGCATGCCAGTGGCAGCTGCCTGGGCAACGGAAGGAGCTTTAGCACTGGGTGCCACACCTGAAGGCACGGGTCCCAGCTCCTCTTCCAGTGCTCCCAGCTGGGCCGCCAGCTGCTGCATGACCTCCCTGCCTGGGCCCCTGAAGCCCATGGCCTGGCCAAACCGCGCCTCCAGGGCATCTATCTGCGCGCACAGCTTGGGCAACAATATAGTAGTACCACCCTAGCAACCTACTGGTTGCTGTAGGACAGGACAGTGGAGCACAGCTGGAGGCACGGGGGTGCAGCCAAGACGCTGGCGCTGTCGAGAAGCAAGGAGGCTGCTCCTGCAGGTACAGGTAAGCAGCAACACACCCGACACGCCATACGGCCACATGGAGCGCTGCCTGCCCACCCAGCATGGCCTGTCTTTACAATGCCCTGGCCGAGGCCCCTGCCAACCCTGATGGGTCCTGGTCCTCTTCATCCCACCTGTCGCACGAGGTGTAGCAGCTTCTGTGCCAGCTGCATGTGCCGCCGCCGCACCGCGGCCAGCTGCTCACGAATGACTGTCTCCTGCCGCGCCGACAGCTGGGCTGCCAGCTGGCTGAGGCCCTCCAGCCGCGCCTGGTGCTCCTGCATGGCCGCATCCTGGGCAGACTTCCTGCAGTTGCAGCAGTTGATGATGTGCGTACCTTGGCACAGACATACCGTCTACAGACATGCAACTGGTGTTGCTTGTAGCTGCATCCTGTGCCGCCTTCCAGGAAGGCCTGTCCTGCAGCGAGACAAGCGAAGACTGTTGGGTGCACGCACATCCGGACAAGGAGCGGCTGACTAGGGTGTTAGCTTAGCCTGGTGCTCCTGCATGGTAGCATCCATTCCGTCATCCTGGGGAGGAAATTGGCTCTTAGGTCGATGTTGACTCTTGTACGGCTTGCCAGACGGCCGTAGCCACCTCGCGTGGCTAGTATCAGTCCCTGTTGCAAGTGCAGCCGGGGATAAGATCCTGTGGAGGCTGCGCATGAACAAGGAAGTCTCCATTGCCACACTGGAGGGGCCACACCTGCTACCCATACATCCTCAAACCTCGAGGATTTGTCTTATCCGCCCAAGGGTGAGGAACTACCCAACCCAACCCAGGTCCACACACCACCCGCCGCCCACCTTGCCAGCAGGTCAGTGAAGCCCTGCGCCAGCACTGGCCACAGGTGCTCCGGGTTGTCCGGGCCCCCTGCTCGCTGCAGGGCTTCCCGCCACTGCAGCTCGTCCACGTTGGGCGGCTTCACGCGCGCCGCCGGGTTCTCCACCACATTGAGGAACAGATACTGGAACCTGCGCAGCAGGCCACCGCCACAGGACGCGGCGGGTTCGACGTTCAGGGCTGTTCTTCCTGGCGTTGCACTTGCCTACAGGAGTGAGCGGAGCCCTGTCTTGTGAATAGTTGACTAAGAAGGTCAGGGCAAACATCAAATAACACAGGAGATCACGCTGATGAGCGCCACCCCTGGTGTGCACGCAGCGCTGCTCTGGTCCCATGCCACCACACCTGAAGCGGACGTTTGCTGGTGATGGGACATACGAGTCCTTTATAGACTCTAGCTCCCGAATGGCTGATAAGTCTGGGGCCTGGGGAGGACCCGCCCCAAAGCCACCCAGCGCCCCTTGGCCCTGCTGCTGCGACCCAAACAGCCCTGTGGGTTGCGCTGTGCCTGCTGGGGCCCCAAAGCCGCCGCCGAAAGAAAAGCCGGTCCCAGTCGCGGGCGTGGAGGCGCCGCCGAAAAGTGAAGGGGCGGACGAGGGTGCGGCTGCGCCAAAAAGCGAGGGCGCTGCTGCCGGCGTGCTAGCCGCGCCAAACAGCGAGGGTGTGCTCGCTGCGCCAAACAGCGAGGGTTGGGCTGCTGCTGCCGGCTGCTGCTGCTGCCCAAAGCCTGCTGCAGGGGCGGCAGGTGTGAAGGAAAAGGAGGGAGTTGTTGTCGGACCAAACAAGCCTGCAGAGACGGAAGAAGATGCTAGCTAGGCTGTTACCAACTGGCACCCACAACGGTGGAGAGTCTGCGGTACTTCTGTAACATTCAACGGTAATGAAGCCCAGACTCACCAGGTGCAGCCCCGGCTGTGGTTGCTGCCCCAAACAAGGGGGTTGAGGAAGTCTTGTTCAGCGTGGCGCCGAAAGCTGGGGTGCTGGCTGCCTGCCCAAAACCAAAGCCGGGAGTCTGCAAAGTGTGATGACGAGGTTATAAAGGGTTCTCAATATATACCCCATTGATGAGCGGAGGCAGCAGCTCTGCAGTGTTAGCGAAGCCAGCTGCAGTTTTGGGTACAGAACGACAACTCACTGATGCTGCTGCTGGTGTCCCAAAGCTGAAGGCCATGGTCTAAGGGCTGTAGGGCGTCAGAAACTAGAATCACAAGCAGCCATCACACAACACCAAGGTGTCATGGAGCAGTTACTAAGGGCGCGGTTTGTGTGTATATAATGTGATCACTATTTCAAGAAGATTCATTAAGCAGGCCTATACGAAAATAAACGAAGGTCTTGTTTCGTAGTGCCCGAAGTACGATTTCCCTAGGACTGCGGTCACTTATTTGACTTAACCTTGGACAAGCGAGGAACTCGGTGCTACTCTCCTCGGTGTCAACATGGCTGACTACTGGCAAGCAACAGTGCAGCTCCTACAGAATCCCGACAACCCGCTGGTCATCAAGCCTAGGCTTCAGGAATCGCTGCTAACCAGGCCTCCTTTTCGGTTTCTCCACGATGTTATCTCCGAGGTAGGAACGCAGAGTGACCAGGTTCTGATCACAACAACCTTGCTGATTGCAGTACCTCCCTTGGAGGGCAACCCAGCCTAGTGTCAAGCTGCAGGTGATGCGGACTACAGGCTTTGCAGTCGGCTTGTACAGTGGTGTAGAGCTTGACTCCAGGGCCATCACAGTAAGTTAAGAAGCTAGCCAAACAAGGGAGTAGGTGTCATATGCGGGGGGAGGGCCAAGAATATATCGTATGACTGTATATTGGTGATGCTTGTCTGAATTTTTCATGCAACTTGCGCAGGAGAAGGAAGCTAAGATGGCCTACTTGCAGAAGATAATGGACGTGGTCAGCCTCTCTTTGAACCAGCCAGTGGCGGCCCGCTCCTCTAAGGTAGATAGTTGTCCAGAGCCTGCATGTGTGGGCACACAACTACTCTTATAGGCCTGTCCATGATATCACAAACTTGACAGTCTGCAAGTGGTTGATTGCATGATCTCCACCAAACTGCTAATCCCACTTTGAAGTACAGATTCCACGTGATTGAATGCTGCTCCAGATAGTGGCTGGGCAGGAGCCGGAGCAGACCAACACCTTCTTACAGATGCTCGGCAAGGCAGCTCTGCAAAGCAACGGCGCTCAGGCTGTCAAGGTATGTCATCGAGTGCATTTGCAGGGTGCACTGTTGTGCTTGCGAGCTGTGCAGGCTTCAGGCGTTGCAGAGAAATGAATGAGGAAGCCTGTGCCTCCTGCAGGTCGTGCTCTCCAGGCAACAGCAGCAGCAGGCAGCAGGAAGCAATCCCACTGCACAAGGGGCAAATAAGGTCAGCATGCGAGTTTGCGCATGGAACATGCTGGACCCCAGAGACTCGAAAGAGCGCCAGCTTGCTTTGCTGCGGTGCCTGTTTGCGATCACGGAGGTGTCCACTCAGCATCTGCATTTCCATGCCCAGCCTTAAAAAGTCGCCTGCAGTCCCTACAATCGCGCCTGCTGTTGCAGGATGGCACCATGCCATCAGCCAGCAGCTCTCCTTCCCACCAAGCCTCACTGCCGCCAGTCAAGGGGCCCCACCACTCACCCCAGCAGGGCGGCAGCCCCACCTACCACCGCAGCAGCAGCGGCAAGGGACAGGGGGCCAGGGCAGCAGCAGGCGCAACAGCAGCGACGGCAGCGGCGGGGGCAAAGGCTCTGTTGGACTTTGACGAGGCGGGCCTGGAGGCAGGGGAAAGCGATGGCAGTGACCAGGGCCCGCTGGTGGTCTATCAGCGGGCACAGGCGCTGCTGCCGGCGCTGGCGGCGCGATATCACGAAGTGCAGCAGGCGTTGTTACGGGCGGGGCCGGCGGGGGCTGAGGCGCTGCAGCTGTCTGGAACAGTGAAGGCGATGTGTGAGGTGAAGCAGGCAGCCTTGAGTTACATGCTACAGGAAGTGATGCATGACTTTGCGTGAACGGCAGTAGCTAGAAAGACAATGGCTATCCTGCAGTCTGTCAGCTGAAGGCGGCCCAGGCAGAGACTGGCCCGGACTGGCTTGAGTTCGTGTTTGGCTTCCCCTGGTGCAGGATGCCGCTGTGCTGGCCAAATGTCTGGAGGGCCTCCAGTCTGGGCTCGACTTCATGGTGAAAGAGGGCTCCCACTGGGCAGGGCAGGCTGCCAAGGTGGGCCAAAAGGTAGCTGAGGAGGAGCAGGCATTGGCAGAGGCCAGGGCCGCCTGGGAGGGCAAGCTGGCAGCGGCTGACAGGGACCTGGCGGCTGCGACTGCGGCAAGCCAGGGGATGGTGCAGTAGAGAGGTATCTGTTTAGGGTGGCAGGCAGGGCAAACTGAGGAGAGGTGGGTGTTCTGCTACTAGGGCTGGAAGCAGTTCTGCTCTGGACCTTGCCTGAGTTTTGATAGGTAGCGGTCCGGTACAAGCGCAAGGGTGCCATGCGAGCAGCAAGGAAAGCATGCAGTGTGATGTTAGCTCCTTCAGGTAGCGTTCACATGGTGTGCATGTGCGCTGCCTCCCTGCCAATGCCTGACCATCGCAATGTCCTCCCATAGATGCTTCGGAATGCATGGTTTCGTTGCGTGGCTGACAAGAAGAACACCCAACCAGTGTGCCCAGCATTGTTCAATGAGTCCATCGGTGTTACTCTTTGTCAAGACTACGGTCGAACAAGGTGCAGCAATCCGTCGCCGACGGGTTGGTAAGGGTCAGACCAAGTAAAGACATCAAAACTAAGTACAACATACAAAACAATATCATGAGATAAGTAGACAGGAGCTGCAGCGTTTGACTATGCTACATGCCTAAGACACAAGCCAGCGGGCATCCTGGTGTGAGGGTCAGGCAGGACAGGGACAGTGGTGATTCGTTCCAGGGTCAAGCAGCGTGAGTTTGGTTGCAGCAGTCGGCAGGGCAGGAATCTAGTCATCTGCTGCGCCAGAGCGCTGTCATGGCGGCCACTGCCGCCGCTGCTGCTTGTCACGCAGTTGCCTCTTGAGCTTGTTGCCCCTCAGCTGCACAGGGTTGCTGCTGGCGCCACCCTGGCCCTTCTGCTTGGCCTGCCAGGCGGCATCAAACACCCGGCTACCAACCCGCCCCGCAACAACATTGCCATTCTCGTAGTCAGCATCTGTCTCAGCCGCTGCCTTGGTCCTGACCTTCTTAACCCTGCCGAGGTCGTACTCCTGGTCATACTCGTCAGGCTGCCGTCGCTTGGGAGCTGCCTGCAACCGAGACAATTATGGCCACAAAGAGACGTCAGCTCATGTGGAGGAACCAAGGCACAACCCATGCACCCAGGCAGCCTCCATGGTTGGTCCAAACTTCTTTCCCCACCTGCTGCTCAAGGGCAAGCCCCCGACAGCCAAATGCACCCCAATCACACCACGACCAGCTACTTTGCACCTCGCCCTCGATGCCAGTTTCTGCGACGCTGCTCCAACGCCAACTCCCTCCTTCCTTGCCCCACTCTTGCCACTTGAGCCCTCCAGGTATCCAGCCAGCCTTCTCACCAATCTCCCGCGACATATATGCACTCCCCTCATCCTCCAGCTACTGCGAGGCCCTGACCACCCACCCTCTGCAATATCCGGTTGTGCAATCGCTTGGTCTCAACATCGACAGTGTCCCACTGCCCCTCCGCCAGGCCCAGCCTGCCCCCCGCTGTCTGCTGCAGCAGCTTCTTCACCTCCGCGCCGCGCGCCACTGCTGCCCCACTCCCTGCCGACGTTGCAGCTGCCGCACCTGCTGCTGCTACAGCTGGGACGCCGCCGTTTCTCCTACCCAGCTTTGCCGCTGCTCCTGCTGCCTCCGCTGGTTCCTGGCCGGTAGGCTGGGGAGGCTGTAGAGGCTGCGCCTGCTGAGCCTGCTGCGCTTGCACGTCCTGGCTGGAGTGTGCTGGCACACCGCCTGGACTCCAAATGGGCGGCCAGTCCGGTGCAGAGACTATGGAGGTTGAGGACGGGCTAGACGGCCCAGTCCCATTCGCCGCTGCCGCCGCTGCGGGGTCCACACCATTGGCTGCTGCCGCCTTTCGGCCCTTCCCTGCTACAGCCGTTCGTGCCTCTTCCGGTTGAGACACCTCGCCCTGGGCACCCTGCTGCTGCTGCTGCTGCTGCTGCTGTGAGGGCTGCGCCAGTCCAGACCGTCGCTGCTGCTGCCGCCGCGCGACGCTAAGCGTTCGGTGGAGGGAAGAGAGCTCGGCAAGCCGCTGCTCCCGTCTGCTGAGCGTGGCTAGGCCCTCCAAGCCAAGACTCTTGGACGGGGTGAGCAGCGGAACACTTGCTGCCAGCCGCGCCCGCTGCCTGCAAATAAGAATAAATACTAACCTAGATAGGCAGGGCAAGCTGTACTTGCTGCCACAGGTCGTTACGTCGACTCAGGCCAGAAGCCCAGGAGCATGGCATGGCTTGCAAAACGCTTGACAGGGAGCAAACAGGCGACGAAGCATGCCAACAGCGGTGGAGGTCAGTTGCTGGGGTTTCTGAGGCCCCGCTTTAATGCAAACTCAGTCATTGGGGATCAGTGCCCAGTGCGTTTCGTCATCCCTCCACCATGAGCCACTGTTAGCCACCACGAGGTGCCTTCAAACGTCTGCACCTGAACTATGCTGTGCACAACCAAAGGCAACAATGGCTGCCACCACCATGCCACGGAAGGTCACAGGCACGCCACAGCTTGCATTCACACCTTTGTCGAGTGACCGCTGGTGAAGCTAGCCGCCTTGCAAATGGACTGGCCAGCTGGCCATCCTCTGCCGCCGCCGCCTCCGCTGCCTGTCCTGGTGCGGGTGCCGCTGCTGCCTCCGCTGCCTGATACACAGCTGGCTCGGCTCCTTGTTGTTTGGGCTTTCTTCTCCTAGCCTCCTGCTGCTGCGGGGCTGCTCCTGCTGCTGCTGCCGCCGCCAGTGTTGGGGCGGTCGTAGGCGGCCTAGCCTTGCCAGTGTCAATGACCACGGCAGGCGGCCCCTGCCGCTGCTTGCGCTTCCGACCAACAACCTCTTCATTTGATGGCTGCTTCAGCTCCGCCTGCTGTTCCTGCTGGCTCTGCGCCTGCGGCTGCTGCTGCTGTTGTGCCTGCTGCTGCTCCAGTGTTTCCTGGCGCTCCTGCCGAGCATCCTGCCGCTGCTGAAAGGGGTTTGCGACGGGGCTGACCGCTGCCCCGGCTGCTGCCGCCGCGGCTACTGCTGTGGCTGTTGCTGGGGACGCGGTGTGGACAGCAGCGGCTGCTGGCCTTCCTGCGGATTTGCCCGGTGGCAAGCTCCGCTTGATGTAGAACAGTATGTAGGCCTTCTGTCCCAGCACCATCCGCTCGCTGACCTGCAACCCCGGTGGTCCAAAGCAAGAGCCCTTGCGCTCACAAGCAGGGCACATGCCGCTTGGTGAGACAAGTAACTGAGCAAGGTTGACAACACCTGTAGCAGGCAGCCTTCCCTACATGACCAGCAGCCCTCTAGTAAACAGGCTACGCCTGCGAGAACAAACCACTACTGCCCCGTCAATGAACAGTGCTGGAGCAACAACTGACTGCAACAGGACTGGCAAATATTTGACTCCCGCACACCCCACCCTGGCCCTGCTTTCTGCTCCCACTTAATCTAGGCGAATCAGCGGCGCACCTGGGACACATTGGTGTCGTCGCAGATGTGCCACATGCCGGTGCCAGAGCGCACAAAGCAGTAGTAGTGGCCGCTGTGAACGCTGTGCCCGCTGTGCACCAGCACGCCGTACAGGTCGTACACGGCGGGCACCACAGGGCGCTTGCTCATGAAGGGAGACAGGTCCAACATGGTGCCAAAGTCCACCTGAGAGGGTAAGGTGAGCAACCAAGAAAGCTATTTATGTATCAATTTACCCCCCAATCGCTGAGCAAAAAAGAAAGCGATGGTACTTTCCAAGCACCCATTAATGCGGTGCCAGCAAGTTACTGGCAGCGGGCATTGGAGACACGTTCACCACAACACCTCAACCTCCATAAGGCAGTCCTTCTTACGTATATAAGCACACCAACAAACCTTCTTGGAGATCTTGTGGCCTGAGAGCGAGAACTCAAAGCGCTTGAGCTGGATCATCAGCACGTTGGGCGCCACCTCCACCGTCATGCGCTTGACCGCGCGCACGAGCCGCTTCTCCTTCGCGCACTTGTACTTGTTGCTGCCGTCAAGTACCTCGCCTGCTTTCAAGGCGGGTGACGACATTCAGTTAGCAGGCACGTCCAATGCACAAGCGGAGATATGATGGAAGCACCCAGAGTGTCAAACAACGCCAACAAGCTGCACAGCAGCTTCGAGCGTAAGCTTGATGCACTTCCACATTGTCCAGATTCCCCATCCTCGCCTCTGCAACCCCACATTTGCGCAGCACGCTTCCAAACAGCAGGCCCGCTGTACAGGAGCTTGTCGACGGCGACCTTGCCTGCTGTGAACCGCTCCAAGGCCCTCTCCAGGGTGTTTGCGCGGGTGATCTCCAGCGACAGGTCCAGGAAGGGGTCATAGGTGTTGGACTCGTAGCCGCACTGCGTGCACTTCACCTGCAAACCGACAGACCCCACCCCCGTCTTCTTACCAGGGTTTATATCTACAAGCTATGCCCAGCGATGGACCCAACAGTGCCTGTAAGTGTAACAGTGTCACAATAGGGGCAAGGATCGCCACACACCACAGGCAGCGCCCCGGCCGAACCAACAGATGCCTCGCTACCGCCTCCGCTGCAAGCCTGCTCAGCAGAGCAAGCACCAGTTAAGGACCCGGTAAATACCGCCACCTACCTGGCTGCGTATCCTGCCGGCAAAGATGCGGTAGACAAAGCTGGTGTGCGCAAGCTCCGGCGCCGGCTTGGGGTTCATGCCGGCGATGCTGCACTCATGGATCGCATCCAGCAGCGCCACCAGATACTCGTGGGCATCCTCCTGGCGCCCTAGGCGGAAGCTGCACGGCACAGCCAGGGTGTTGGGTGGTGACCCTGCCACGGATGGTAACTGTCATAAGAGGTGAGGGGCATGTCCTCTCGTCCCGATATACTGAGCAGAACAGCCATCCACAAGAAAGAGAGACCAGACTTCAGGCACCGGATGGCGGCACATGGCAGCAAAGAAGGATGTATGAGTTGCTAGAGGGGCAAAGAAGGATGTATGAGTTGCTAGAGGGGCAAACAAAGGTTGCCAGTAGAGCTACACCCTAGTCTTGCAGAGTTCCCAAGGACCTCAAAACCCTGAACACAGACCATGTCAACAAGGGAGCAGAGCAATGTACTATCAAGGGGCAAGTGCATGCAGACAGGCATGTGGCGCTGGGTCAGTGTAACTATGACTGATTAGGTGGGTCATCCGCTGCCGTCTCCAGGAACTGGAGCCGAGTGCAGCTCACCTAAGTTTGCTATCATCACACCCATGCCAAGAGGCGCGCCTCCAAATGCCATGCAGTGCATGTGGCAGCTAGGTTCCACGCCATTTACTACACAATGCCAGTGTTATTGCCCAACCACCCCAAGTTTTGTCGGGAAAAGCATCTCTGGTACGCATGCCAGCATGCCCGCCCAGTATCTCCTCATCACTTCCTGCTTGCCCACGGAGAGTCCACCACCTGGGAAACCAACAACCCAAGACCCACGCACGCCTCCAGCAGGGAGCCTCACCTACGGCAGATGCGCCGGAGGCTCTTGGCGTGCGCTACCGGCGACACCACCGGGCTGCCGCGCTGCCGCAGCGACCGCTGCACAAGGTCCCTGGTAATCCCCAGCGGGTCAAACCCGTTTGTGGCGCCAGTGGTAAGGGCACGGGTGGAGAGGAAGAGTTCCGCCAGCGGTGGCGTGTGGGTAAGGCACTGGAGCACCGCATTCATGAAGCAAGTGTTGCCCAGGTTCTGAAACCCAGCCCCCTGCGGAAGGGCGAGTCCAGCAGGCGACGAAGCGCCCGTCAGGGAGTGGCTACGATACTGGAGGCAGGAGAGTCAGTCTGGCCTTGCCTTGAGATGCCAAGCAGCAGGTAGTGTCCAGAGCAGGTAGTGTCATGCATGCAGCCATGCATGTCAAGGTTCCCAGGCTAGCGCAACTAGTCTCACCGTCTTTCGAATTGTAGACCACTGGAGCACCACATCTTTCTCACTAAATAGCTCCGCAGGGTGGAGCTTGCCGTTCTTAGGCGTGTGCCCGGGAGGGCGGCGCATGATGTCGTCCTCCGACTACAAGAAAACAGTTTCAGTGTCCTCAGGCTTGCTGTGCTGGTCAGTCGACCCGTACGGGAACAACAAGGTCTAAGCTTGGAGGCACCTGGAGGGGATCGTTCAGTGGGATGAGCCCAAGCTCTGCAGGGTTGGTGGAGTGCGCATCTGGGCACTTGGCGGGCACAAAGGTTATTCTTTTAAGCTGCCAGCCACCGCTGTGAAGCAGGCCGCCAAAGCCTCCTGGCATCAGCCCTATACTAAGTGTAACACATCCTAGGAAAGCTGCAGTGTCAATGGCCTAGCCGGCAAAAGCCTCGTCGTCCCTGTCTTGGGGTGTACTTGAAGTCGTACTGCGGGCGCTGGAACATAGTGTCGCACTGTGCACTAGGTTCGGATAGGTGTCGTCGAGGCTGGAGATTGTACCCTCTGAGGGGCAAGGGCAGGCAGCAAGCACCATCAATCGCTGTCGATCAGTAAAGGCGCCCTTGGCGTCATTGGATTGCATCTGGCTGCACTGCAGTGCGTTGGAGAAGCATCTTGCGTATCGGAAGTTCAGGCGCCCAATCCACACGAATCTCTGCTGTTGTGACGTGCTGAAAGTTCAAGCTCACAACTAGCTCAACCTATCGTCCCTGCCATGGCTCTCACTGTGCCTCACAGCACTACAGCGTACAGTTTGGTGGAACTCTTTGACGCAGCACACGAGGCAGCTGTGGGCCAGGTGACAATAGGTGGGTGGCACAGTGGTATTAGCATGGGTGGCAGGTAGCGCAAACAGGGAGTAGAGCTGGGCTGGACTGGACTGACAGGTCTGGATGCAGAATGAGCCTGAGTCTTGCCTGAGTTCTGAGCCAGTACTTCTCTCCCCAAGATAAGCTAAGGCCACTGGAAGAGGAGATGCAGCGCTACTGAAGCAGGGGCAGTAGAGAACAGGGTTAGGCCTGAAAGAAAGCCAGCAGGGAGCAGCAGGAAGCGCAGCAGGCGAGCAGAGCAGGCAGACAGGCTGGCAGGCAGGTATTGCTTTCGTGGAGATACCAGCCTCGGCCTTTTGAACTGCTTGCTCCTCAGCTACTTGCGTTATTTCTGCAGGCCTGAGCCCAGGGAGTATCCTCCGTGTGTCTGAGACACGTCCTTTCAATATGGTCTCAGCCAGGCATGCCAAGCTGGACCTGTGCAGCGGCCAGCTGCTGCTGCAAGACTGCGGCTCGCAACACGGAACCTGGGTGAAAGGCCAGCTCCTTCGCAGACATACTTGGACGGTCCTACGACAAGGCGACATCATAAGCTTAGGTCGGCGTCTGACTGGGTGGCTGCCAACTTAGTAAAGCGTGTTGCATAGCAGCCGTACCTGCAGCTAACAGCATGTATCATCTGTAGGGTTGCAGTTGCACAGCTTCTCGGCCGCTTGGCATATCCGGGAACTTTGGACAACTTAACACAGTATCAATGTGTCTGCAGGCTTCCCTCCAGCGGTGGAGGTGTACGGTGGCATTGCACGCAACCCATGCGTCTACAAGGTGGAGCGGCTCGCTGGCTTCCTGGCCCGCTATACTCCCGGCCGGCGCTTTACCGCTCAACAGCAGCATGCAGGAGACCTGGGCCCAGCCCGTAGGTTGAATGGAGCACCTCACCCCATCAGTGCTTGGCCACCCGAGCAGCCAAGAAGGGTGGCAGCTGGAGGGTCCCACCCACCAGCAAGAGCACCAGCGGCTCCCTGAACCCCTCGCCAACAGAGCCACTGGGCACGCCGGAGACGCCCGCCGCCGCCGCCGCCGAACCCGTTGCAGTCTGCACTTCATCTGCTGGGTGGTCTCCTGGCTGGCATCAGCCCCTGGGGCCGCCGCGGCCGCCCAGGTGCGGTGTGGGTGGGATCTAGTTTGACTGCGGTTGGACTGCGAGTCCAGCAACAGAGTGCAAAGACGGGTGTCCAGGCCTATAGTTATATCTAGCATGACCATTTCCATTTCCTGGCCAGCCTATCTCCCTCCCAGCTGGTCAAGGACCTATGCAGGCAGTGCTACGCAGTATTGTTTTGAGATCATGCGTGCCGCCCTTGCAGCCCCAGCCTTGCAGCGCGATGCCGCTGGAGCTGTGCAAGCAGCACGGGCTGTAGCGCCTTAGCACCTGCCCTGTGTCGCTCATGGTGCCCCACACCCCGTAGAAACACAGCCGAACAAAGCTGTTGACTTTGCAGGAACGGCACCCCAAGGAAGTGAGCAGGGCTCCCCGAGAGAGGTGCGTGCCTGCTGGGGTCTATGAGGATTCCGGCTTACTTTGCTGTGGGGGATTCTCTAAGCCTGGCTCCGATGTGCTGCACGTTGCTGGCTGTGGTGGCACGTGGCTGTGACTGCTGCTGTGGCCAGTGCACGTGCCACCAAAGGAAGACACAACGAAACCAAGAAACAGAATATGGAGTTCAGCCGCAATTATTCGAGGCAACAAGCCAGGGTTGGCGAGAGATGATTGCAGGTGGTTGCATCACGTCCCAACCAGCCGGAGGCGAGCCAAGAGGGGGCCGCCAGCGCTCAGCCAGACTGTGTTGAGTTGTCTGTCAGCCGAGCGACCTGTGTTATCTGCCAGGTGCGTTCACGCTTCCCTAGCGACAGGCCAAAGGTCCGCCCACCTGCGCTGGTCGCAGTGGTAGATCTTACAGATTGGTGCAGAGCCTTGAAGCGCCAAAGTGAGGCCATTGTTGTTGCTCTCGGCTGGTAATGATTGCGAATCGCTGCCAGCCATTGGCCAAGCGCTCCCCGTGGCTAATGCTAGCTGGATGTCTGGGATGGAAGCAGAGCCTGCCAAAGGGAGCCGTCAAGCCATTCCATTACCACCGACCCAAAATGCCACTTTGCTGCCTACTCTGTCACTGGGCCTCCCTCCGCTGCATCACTGCGTGGTCTGCTGGCTTCGCCCCCTGCCGTGAGGCCCTGCAAGGTTGGCAGTTAGCGCAGCAGCCACTTTCTGTGGACACACAACCACCTGTGCTGCATACAGGAGCTCGTGGTCCGCTGTGTTAGCACCAGCTGCGACCACAACTTCTGTGGCGAGTGCCTGGCCCGCTGGCTGGTCAACAAGAGGGAGTGCCCCACCTGCAGGTCTGCATTTCAAAAAACAAGCCAAGGGAAGCAGTGATAGAGCTGGCCTGCTGTGTTTGTACTTGGCCGGTTGCTTCCCATCCACAACCAGTGGCGATGGCTCCCACAGCCCATGCCAATCTCGCTGGTCCTGCCAAAGCCTTGCGTGCTCGTTGCCTCAAACTCACGAAGGGCTGGGCTTTGCCTGGATAGGCGCACGGTGGGATCACAGGCTGGCTTAGGTTGGTGAGTCACAGAAGGTGCAAGTACGGCGCCTTAACAGGCGGGCACAGACTAGTTGATGTGCGCAAGGTGCAAGTGTGGGCGCCGCACTTGGCTGACATTGATTAGTTGAGTTGTGGACGCTGCTGCTACTGCTGTTGTAGGGCCGAGGTCCTTGAGGTGCCCACATGGAACACTGAAATAGATGCCCTCTGCAATGGTGCATTGGAACAACAGGTGCGGCGGCTGCAGGTTCCCCTGGGCCCACTCTTGCATTGCTGCGACCCCTCATGCCCACTCTCGCACTGCTGTGCCATGCTCCCTCATGCTCGCGCTGCTACGCTTTTTACCTAATACTCTGCCGAATTGCTAGCTCACTGCCTGGCAACACTCCCAGCTGCCAGCGCTGCATGGCCACACCGGAAGGGGCGACATTTCGCACATGAGGCCTGGACCATGTGGCGGCCGCCTTTTCGGATTGTGCAGCTAGTTCTGTGTCATGGCATACAGCCACACTGGAACAGTTGCCATGAGTCGCCTTCAGGCCCAATCCACCCACATCAGTGCTACGCCAAATACAGGAATGTGTTATGCCCCCAAATGTGCAGCTAAGCGCGGAGGACTTTGAGGAGCGCCAGCGCAGGAAGCGGGCTGTGGAGAACAGTAGGCAGCAGATGGAGGCCGTTCTCAGGGCGCCATGGCAGCCAAGAGCCAGGAGCAGCAGTACCAGCAGCAGCAGGTACAGGTACCACGAGGCTGGCCTGGGAGACGGAGACCACCCTCACTGTAGTTTTTGAGCAGCGGGTTGACAATAACAGCGGCGGCGGCAGGAGCATGCAGCATATGGAGCCGCGTTTGCAGCCAGGCAGTGGCAGCAACGTGAACAGTAGGAGTATGGCGGAGTTGGTGGCCTGGCTTAGGGCAGCGTCTGAGCCAGAGGACAGCAGGGTCGGCCCGGGCAGGGCGCCCGGCGGCAGCAGCAGCGGCAGGACGCCGGGGAACAGCAGCAGTAACAGGCGTGATGGCGCTGCCAGTGTCCAGGCCGCCGCCCTAGGGCCTGCACGGGCGGTGGCTGGCAGCGACAGCAGAGGTAGGGACTGGCTTCGGCTGTTACTGGTGCTGCTTGTGCTGGGGCGTGTGGTGGTGCTGCCACCTCTGGGCTGCCTGGTGGGTTGGTAGCTTGCGCAGCTGAGGATGGCAACGCAGTTTGGGCTCAAGTGTGAGCATGCCTGTGAAAGGCGAGGTGAGCACCTCACCCGTGGGTCGCTACCAAGGTACCTTGCATGCCGGGGTGGCAGCTCCATAGCTGTACACCTCCATGCGTCTCATGCTGGAGCTATTTGCCACTTGCAAAAGATGCATGCAGTGGCAAGAGATGCATGCTCTTCTACATCCAGGGGAGCCTGCACACATAGCAGCGTCCGCAGCAACGCCTACACCCCAACCGCAGGCTGTGCAGGGACAGGGGCCGAAGTTCAGGTGAGGCCGGCAGGTGGCAGAAGCTGCTGCTGGAAGGGAGGCATTCCTTGCCCTGCATTGATTTGTAATTAACATCCATCGGGACCACTTCCAGGGTGGCTGAGGTTGGCGTAAGGCTGCAACGAGGGAGCTTGGCTCTTCCAAGCTGTCTGGGGCACCTCCTGCCAGTGAGGGCTTACGCTGCCAGGGTTTTTTATGGGGAGGGTGCGCCACTGTGGCTTCGTAGGCATGCATTGCAACGGACTTATGTGAAGCGCCCCGCGCAATACTCCCCCATCTTGGAACCCCAGGGTGCACCAGTAAGGCGCACAAGACATGTCACCATGCCTTCCACGGCCTTGCGCAATGACTGCTGATCGGCTGGCAGGATTGCACGCTGAGGTGCACGCCGGTGCACCTCTCAATTCCTTGGTCAGGGCCCCCTCCCTGCCACCCACCCTCCACCCATTCCTGCACGCAGGGTTGAGTATACGAGCAACACACACGATGCCTGCCGCGTTTGTCACGGCAGGTTCCCGTGCTATGTGGTGCGCTTTGGCGCGGAATCACGCCCCAACAGCGGTGCAGGGCCACAAGACCAAAGCTCCACTGCCTGGTATCACCTCAAATGGTGCGAGGAATGCACGCTGGCTGCATCGATGCTGGCCCAATGAACTTGCAGATGGGCAATATTAGATCAGTGGCACCTCTGACTTATCTAGGGGCGTGCGCATCTCATGTCTTTCTGCATTGCTGGATGCCACACTTGCGTCCCCTGCCATGCTGAGAGACAGCAGCCGGGGTCGGCTGAACCCTGTCAAGCGTGCGTGCATTGGCAGCAGTCTCAAGCAATGCCTGCCTGCCGACCTGGGTGTCTGCTGCAGCGTGCCACAGCATTACTGGAGACAGTCCCTCTTCTCCGGCATATTCAACATGCGCGGCGTGAATCGCGCCGATGAGCTGCGGATCAAGCGATTGCAGCGCCAGGCCGTGTAGGTCATGGGGGTCCTTCTCCGTTGGGGTAGTAGGGGTAGTAGGGAAGCAAGGCCACATGCGGGCAGGCTCGGAGAGGTAGTTGATTGAGGTGTCAGTTGTAGTTCTAGAGCCCAATAGGGGTAGGTAGGCTTGGTCCATGCACAAGCGTCCATGCTTATCCCCAGGGGGCCCAGGGGGATGATCTTGTCGGTACATGCCGCACGTATGGGCTATATACATTTACAGATATAAAAAAAGGGAATGCCCGTGGCAGCAAAAGGTTAATGAGCGGATATTTGGTAAAGGTGGCAGGCAAAGCGAACAGAGTGGACTCTGGAGAACTGGACTGACAGTGCTGGATGCAGGGATTGGTAAGGGTGGCAGGTCGTGCGAACAGAGAGTGAGAGGCGAACAGGATGCTCTGTGTCATGCCTGGGTCCTGTTATCTATGGTTGTTTGTGAGGGATTCAGGGCTTGTAGAGTGAGAAGCTGACAGGGCTGGGATGTAACGGGCAAACAGAGCCTGCCGTGCTGCACACTGATCCTTTAGGGGTAGGTGAGGGTGTGCATGGGGCGTTGGTTGCAAGATTTGGTGATTGACAAGTCATTAGTAAAGGTGGCAGGTACTGCGAACGGGGGCATAGGGTTGAACTTGACTGACAGGGCTGGATGCAGAGTCATTTGTCGTTCTGCATGTGCAATCCCATGATGTCTGAGCTTCTGTGTGTGGTTGAGGGTTGCATTGTGCTGATTATTTTACTCAGGGTGGCAGCCAATGCCATGTATGGGGAGATACTGGTATACTGGGGTAACAGGGTTCGATGCAGGTACGCTCTGTGTAATTTTAGCATGGGTGGCAGGTAGTGCACCAGGGAGTAGAGCTGGGCTGGACTGGACTGACAGGGCTGGATACAGAATGAGCCTGAGTCTTGCCTGAGTTCTGTGTATTTTTAGTCAGGGTGGCTGGTTGTGAACAGTAAATTGAAGGCAACCTGTACTTAGCATGGGTGGCAGGTAGTGCAAACAGGGAGTAGAGCTGGGCTGGACTGACAGTACTGGATGCAGAATGAGCCCGAGTCTTGCCTGAGTTCTGTACTGACAGGTGTGGAAGCAGTTATTAGCGTGGGTGGCAACGAATGCGGACAGGGAGTGAGATGAGCTGTACGACTCGGAGTTATGCTCTAGGCTTTGACTGACTCAGTGAGGGCTGACCCAATATTTCTCTCACCCGTTCTACTATTGTAGTTGTGCAAGCCTTGAGAAGTGATGCTTTGGATGTGAAGGTGGACAACTGAGACTGACAGCACTGCAAGGCCTTATGCCTTCCTGACCTGGTAGCCTGCCTTGAGGGCAATATCTTCACAGAGTGTCCGTGCAGACACCCAACGCCCCCTTGGCTTCCCGGCAAGGCTGACTGTTACAAAACGTTACGTCACTAAGCTCGCCCACTACCTCCAAAACATATGCTCGTTACTTGCGTCCAATCTTCTTGCCTGCAAATCAACAACACAGAACCCTCGGTCAGCCCCAGGAGGCCCAATACTGGATAGAACTCAGGCAACCCTCAGGGGCATCCCTGCATCCAGCCCTGTCAGTTCAGTCCAACCCTATCCCCTGCTTCCACTACCTTCCACTTTTACTAACAGCAGTGGATACACGCTGTATACGGACTTCACAATAATGGACGAGAGCTGCTCATACAGCAATGACAACGTGAAGGCTTTGCGTTTCGCCCCACCGCTACACTCCCCAACAGAAGGGCAACCGAGCTAAGTGGCGGCCCAGGAGTACACACCAGCTTCCATGCGAAGAACGACCGCTACCATAAACATCACCAACTTGCTGCTGGTACGCCACGCGGTACGCTGGGTGTACAGCCTCTGCAAAGTACGACCCAGCAAGCAAACCTCGTGCGGGTTCTTTGATGCCATAGCAAGCGGGCGATTCCAACTCACCAGCAATAGGCTTAGCCTTGCCCTTGCGCGTTCTGCTGTTGTTCTTGGTTCGCTGGCCACGGACAGGCAAGTTCTGCATCATGAAATGCTATAAGGTAAACTGCAAAGCGTGTAGTGCAGCGGCACCCATTAGGCAGTTTGAAAAGAGCAATGCACGCAGAGTTTGCCACAGGTATTTTCCGAGCGGCCCAGGCTAAAACCCATTCCCTGGCTAGAACATGGTAGGAATCTAGAGCGTAAGGTGCGACAATGGTCATCAAGGCGGCAAGAGCACCTTTGTGTCCAGCAAAAAGTATGTTTTTTGTTGGGCCGCCACAAAGGTGCGCCACAAGCCCAGTCCCACACTCAAGCCTACTGCCCAGTCCACCATCTCCCCCCGAACAACCCCTGCCGCGCCACTCACATTGATGTGCCGGCGCCCGCGGTAGCAGCCGATCTCTTTGAGCCGCTTGATGTTCAGCGAGTTGAAGCGCCGCAGGTCTCCCTCGGTGGTGTACTTGTCCACCTCCTCACGAAGCGTAGTCAGCTCCTCCTCAGACAACTCCTTCACCCGCTTGTTCTCAATGCCCTGCGGGAAAGATGACTCAAACAACTCCTTCACCCGCTTGTTCTCAATGCCCTGCAAAGCGTCAATGTGCGCCACCTCGTCAGACAACTCCTTCACTCGCTTGTTCTGAATGCCCTGCCAGCAAGATGTACTGCGAGAGGTGTCGTCATCTAGTCCTAGGTTCAATCAGATCAATGCCCTGCAAACCTAACCTCCCTGCAATACACAGAGGGAGCTCCCAGACCACCCAGGCTGCTGCATGCACCATGTGGCTAGCACCGCTGCCCTGCCAAGCGGGTGATGTGGTGCAGGACATGCAATTGCGTAGGTGGCTTCAGAGTATTGGCTGAACCCCAACCCCCTCCCTGAATCCCCTGACAGAGCTTACCAACCCAAGTCAGCTTGGGCTGATTGTCCTCATAGACACCAGCCCTGCTACAACGTTATAACTTAACAAATTTCTACGAATGTTGGAGCTTAAGCACAACCTCCGCAGCGTTAACCAAGCATGCTGTGCCCTAGGCCCACTGCACTCCCAGGCAGCCAGACACCCATCCCCCACGCTGCCGCCTCTGCTCCACACTCAAAACCCACCGTGGAGGCAACAATAGCCTTGGCAGTGGTGTGACCAATGCCGTAGATGTACTGGAGCGAGAACTCCACAAACTTCTGGTTGGGAATCTCCACACCACCCACACGGGCGCACTCAATACGGAGAGGCGCCTTGCGGAATGCAACCTGCAGTGGTTAAGGTAGCGCATTAGCCAGAAAGGGCGACTATGGGGGCCACTTTGTCATACCAAGGCTGCTGCAGTGCGCTGCTGACCCCTAAGACTCGCACGGTGCCCGTTGCGCCTGCCCTGCCTCCAGCCACATACATCAGGTGTTACACACCTGCACTGCCTTGGCTGTGGGTGCGTTCTTGAAAGCTGCTGCAGCCTTGAAGCCCTCGAACCGCTTGAGTGTCTGCAGCCACGTCCATAACAGTGTAGGAACCACGTGCAAGTGAGCACGGCCAGATAGCTGGCAGTCATGCGCCGCATGAGCCAGTGCTCTGTCTACCCTATACTGAATACTGCTTAGCATTGTTCTCACCGGTGCCTTGGCACTGACTCTCAAGTTGGCCATCTGTGCGGTGAGTGAGAGCGCCATGACTCGTGATGTAAGCGCCGCCCGGGCTCCTTCCACCACCTTTATGGCCTAAACAGGAGCACCGAGGCGATGTGACTTTGCGCCCAGTCCCCCTGCCTCTCGGGAACAGCCGGTACAGGGATAAGGCGGGAGCAGTACAAACTATGGTGGCTCGCTGCCCTTGGTGTTATCTGCTGAGGGGCATGTAACTAGTGCTGGTCACTGAGTGGCATGTAGTTTGTGCAGGTCAAGGTGAGCATTAAGCAGGGACCAAGGCTCGCCTGCAGGGCTCTTGCTAGTCCCTCCCCTGCCTGCATGGTTTGCCAGTCTGTACTCGAGTATGGGGACAGTGGCTGCACAGCCGCAGTAATGCGAGCCATACCAGCAAGACGCTGGGTAGTATTGTACTGCGGAGCCCCATTGATACTCTCTGGGTCGTATGTGGCAGGTATTTATTAGCATGGGTGGCAGGTAGTGCGAACAGGGAGTGAGAGTTGAGCTGGACTGACAGGGCTGAATGCAGAAGGTGCCTGAGTCTTGCTTTATGTTGGAAATGAACAGAGAAGCCATTCAGCAGCAAGAGGTGTGACTTGAAACTTGCACCTCTGTGAAATCTCCCTCGCTCTGCGCACTGCATGCCTTGCCCTTTTCCCATGTAAAGCTAGTTTGCATGGGTAGAGTAGCACAGCATCTCCCGCCAACGAACAGATGAGGATAGTTCGTGAATTCAAATACACAACAAGCAAGCCTTGAAGGAACATTGACTTCTGGGTCAGTAAGAGATTGCACTTACGCAACGTAGGTTCAAGGGTAGGGGAGGCCCAACAAGAGGCTGGTACAGGTCACAGAAGGGGAGGCATGCAGTAGCACGAAACTCAGGGAAAGGCAGTAACCAGGTCGATTTGGGTCCCTTGGTAAGCAGAGCTGCTGCAGTAACTACACAGCGCACCACATATATCCGGTATGGAAGCTAAGGATACAGTGCGCAGCAAATGAATTAAGGGAGCAGAAGCGCGGCAACTGGCAGCCAAAGAGGTGTGTTGGTTTCAGCTAGGACCATTTGCCACGAAAGAACGGCAGGGTGGATCACAAATACAAATCGCAATGTATCACAGCCCTGGTAGCAGGGCGTAACTCTCACAACAGAACCTCCGGAACAACTGTCATGGTGACAAGCACGCTGAAGCAGGTAGGCGTGGTGGTGAAAAGCAGGGAATAATGACATTACCAGCAAATGCGGACTGCCCAAAAGCGCAATAAAGTACCAGCCACACCAACAATGAACACGGCCCTTCATGCACGGAGCGGTCCGCCTGACAAGCCCCTAATCCCCTCGAAAACGCAGTCCGTGTTGTGGGTATTCAGGGCGGGTCACCATTCCCAGCACTCTACCTGCCAGTGGTGGTCAGAGTGGTAGCTGTGCCCTTGCCACTGCTGCCGCCGTCCTCGCTGCCGCTGCCAGCGCCACTGCTGTCGCCCCTGCGCCACTTCAAGCCCCACTTCCACAGCGTCTGCCAGAGGCCCCCAGAGCCCTCCGGGCCGCCTGCACTCCCCCCGTTCTGGGTTGCCAGTAGCTGTTGCCGCTCCTGGGAGGCAGCCCACCCCCAAGGCTCCTGCAATAGCACCACAGCACCAACACTTGACAACACCACATCATGAGCAGCTGAACAGGCAACCTTTCCCAAGAGCCAGCACAACTGAATGTCGGGAGGGGACAATGCAGTCTTGCAAGGCCCCGCGCTGCTGATAAAATCCCACGGTCCTGTCCTTGCCGTGCTGCGCACATCTGGTCGTGCCAGCCAACTAAGCGAGGCAGGCGAGGCGGCGCAGAACCCCAAGGTAGGCAGGGTAAGGGTTCACGTGCAGATAGGTACTAGTTAGGTAGCGGAGGCTGGGAGAGCTAAGGCGACCTCCCACCTCAATGTCTCCCAGGCTAGGGTCGCCCAAACCTTCACCGCCGGCACGCTGACGCCGCAGAGCCTGCAGAGCACGATATGCGGGGGCATGTGAGACTACTGTGGACGACCCACGCCTGGCCCTACTCCCAGTTATATTACATGCTCACGTCAAGACCTCTGAGAAGTCCTAGGCGGCCTGGCCCCTCGGGCACAATACCCCAACCTGGGATTCCCTTGTGCACCAACGAGGTGTGCACCAGGCACATGTGTCAGTCCCAGGGCACATGTGCCAGTCACAGTCCCAGGCATATCGTACCGCAGAGCAAGGTACATGTGTCAGTCACAAGGCACATGTGCCAGTCACAGTCCCAGGCATGTCGTACCGCAGAGCAAGACGCATCATGCAGCAGGGGTGTGCCGGCAACGTGGTGGCGAACAGCGAGGCGTGGCCTGGGCCCCCAAAACAACAGAGGAACTAGGCAGGCAGGCACGCAGGCAGGCAGGGGCTTGCCTGTAGTGTGGCGATAATGTCCTCCAGCCCTGTCACCCCCTGT